>JALRMF010000047.1:0-197696 GCA_026120015.1 Dendrostoma leiphaemia | reverse complement strand
ACAAGCGCCGATTGAGTTTGACCGCAATGAACGATGCCCGGAAGGACGGCGACCAGAAGGACGGCCCCCAGAATAAGTCCTGGAACGATCGCAAGGACGCCGAATCGTTGGTCCGATGCAACTCTGCTAACAAAGCTACAAGCGCCGATTGAGTTTGACCGCAATGAACGATGCCCGGAAGGACGGCGACCAGAAGGACGGCCCCCAGAATAAGTCCTGGAACGATCGCAAGGACGCCGGTCAGGATAACGACGGCCTCGGGGACCGGAAGAATGAGCCCCGGGACAAGATATGCCAGAAGAACCAACGTTGGAGTAGAAAATAAATAACCAAAGGAACGACTGAAAGTTGACGCTTGCCACCCAAAGCCTTCAAGTTTGGTCTGTCAGTGGTCAGGGCTCCCCTCCGGGGGGGAGGGGGAGGGGGGCTTCCTGTCCAGGTGTGTATCTTTCAATGTTTGCAGTGACCGAGAAAGGCTCCTCAGAATGTATCAAAGAACCAATCTGGGAAGGAGTTTCTACTTTAACTGCCGCTTTACAAGTACTTAGTACCTATTCAGGTCTTTGATCTCGTTTTGATTCCAATTCCGACAAGTCATTGACTTGCTTGGCTTGAACTTGGCCCCGGAATGAGACTCGTCGCACTTGGTCTAACTTCAACACACAGCAACATCGTAATTCTTAGTAGTCACCCATGGCTCCCAGGCCAATGCATCCTCTTCAAATGCTGTCTGTCCCGCCAAGAAAATCGGGGAGAAAACATGGGATACAAAAACGTTTCTAAACGTCATGAAACGTGGTATCATAAAGACAGTTTATAAGCCAATCTTCCAGTCACCATGAAACATACAAGACGTAACTTCAGAAAAACGTAAAAGTGCAAGCTGAATAGGATCTAGAGGGTCAGACTGGATCCGCCTGAGTCATCGTGGCCGGCGCGCCCCCAGGTCTCGACAGTGACATATCCCTTCCGTGTTGAGTCGTCCTGACCGTGACCAGATTAGATTGGTCCGAGTCCGCGGCAGGATTGACCATCTGCAGGAAGGTCCTTGTTCGTGCCATGAATGCAGGAGACCGCGGAGGGATGGATGAACGCACTTCCTATTCCAAGAGTTGAACGAACTTGCAGAATACAACAGCGATGAGCGCGCCCGAGAACGGCCCGACCCCTGAATATGTCAAAGAGGGTTAGCAACCGGCAAGAGACACGATTTGGAGAGGGGAAGGAGAAACACTCGCAATATGTCCAATGCTCGGAAGCAAACTTCCCAGTAATGACACAGGGGCCAAAACTACGACTTGGGTTCAATGAGCCGCCGGTGAAGTAGACACCTGCAGAGCGCCAGCCAAGAGCGTTGCGGTGATGTGCAGGTCGGACATTCAAACATACCAGCCATCTCGCCGACGAAGAGCGCTAGCCCAATTTCAACGGGGGCTATGAAGGTCGCCCGGTGCTTCTCCCACGCGAGCATCAAGACCGTAAAGACCAGCTCCGCGGTAAGAATGGCCCCGATCAAGACTCCTTGGGCAAGGCTGGTGCCGCCGCCAAGTGTCGTCCGGACGTTAAATGCCTCAGGGAATATAAAGCGCGCCATGACAGACGCTAACATTCCTATAGGTTTGAAGTGAGTAACGAAGTATCAGGTATTGATGCAAAGATTTGATAGTTTTTAGATCATGAGCTTCGACCTCCATTTTTGGACATTGTGTACCTAGGCATTAAGGCTGTTGACGTTGGTGAGATATGCCAGACTTGACAGTGTCGGGATCACGTACCTCCGCATATCTGCGCGACAAAGAGAACAAGGGCCCGGGCGAAGCTGATTGCTTTGGTGAGATATATGCTATGGTAGCTAGGGTCAGCCCACGACGTCGCTCGAGGTAGGAGGGGCCATAAGACGCTGAACCGCTCACTTAATTCCAAGGTTGTGATGACAGGGTTGAAGAGGCCACCAGAGATGCGAAAAAAGAGCCACACATTCACAATCAGGCTGAAGCCGAAGGCCACGGAAATACAGAAGAGCACAGAGATGTTGAAGCCGTTGTTGGTGCCGGTAGTTGTATCTGATCCTGCGTTGGATGCTTGGATGTTTGCCACCTCGGTGCCTGCAAAGGCGAAGAGCAGGGACAGCGTGATACCAACGAGCTCGCCTGAGCCGCAGACAAGGTGTTTCTTAAGTGAACCGTTGAAAGACCAGGGAAGCCTTAGGATCTGTGACTTCTGCGCCGAAGTCAAGTCGTCCCAGTTGATGTTACCCACCGCAAGCGGTTGTGAGCCTTTGGGAGGGTAGTTGATAATCTGGGGTAGGTATTCCCTGCTCGAAATATGGCACCACCGTAGGGCGTGCGATGGCGAAATTTCCGTTGCTGAATGGTTGCATGTTCTCTGCGGGCGGCGGCGAACCATCATCGAGCCATACTGGAAGAGGCTGATGTTGTGGCATCATCCAGGTCTGGACCCCTGATGGCCTGTCTCCAAGCCCGAACGCGCCCGTTTGGACCTAAGTCCTCGGGAAGCTTGTGCCTGACCTGCTGAAGCTCCTCTTGCAGCGAGGAAGGGGTGTTGAGAGGATTCCGACGTGGACCTCTGTCGACGTCTGCCTGAGCGATCTGTGGTGATTACCCTGGTGATTCTTGGTTCTGCTCGCCGTCGATGGTCCCCAACAGTCGAAGTCTGCGAGAACGTGCGCCCCAGGGGTGTTCTTTGCTGTTGAGCGTTAGTCGGTGTTGTCATGTCAGAAGGCGGTGGTGGGTGAGTTGCTGGCCGGGCGTGCCGGAGATGCAAGACGTGCTGGTCGTTCGGGCTCTGGAGCCCCATTTGTGTCTGCCGAATAAGGATGCTGTACCGCTCTGCCCCGGTTGGACCCGGATGCAAGCCGGCTGCCAACATGCTGTAATGTCGCTGAAGATATCGCAAAGTGCAGTGATATAACATGGAACAAGAGTTCAAGGGTTCGTAGGCAAAGTTCGTACGTCTAGGTACAGTCTGGAGAGAGCGCCTCAGTTGATCTCTCATAATCTATTTTATCACAGAAAATCGAGCCAATTTGAAGATGATTCTAAAGTTCTGGTGCAGGAAGGCTGGCCCGGCCTGACACGTCGCCCGTCTTTGCTTGATGAACCTCGGAAACTTGGTGCGCCCTCCCGCTCCCGGCATCAATGGACCACGTGGAGATGAACCATGGGGCTTGCCATCTGGGTCTCGTCTGCCCGGATGCCATTCTGCACAACGGTGTCTTCTGACCATGTCAGACAACCTACGTACCAGCCTTCGACGACGGATCTATAACTCAAGGTCCAAGTACAGCTGTCAACGAACATGTCCCGATGCCAGCTGGGTTCAGGCCTCGTCGCCAGGCCCGAGGCTCTCCCTTCGACGTGTCCCAGTCCCAGTCCCAGTCCCAGCCCCAGCCCCAGCAGCCGCAAAGGGCGGTGAGAATCGTGTAGACGGCCACACGCGAGATGGATTGATCTAGGTCTCATTGCGTCTCGACCGGTCCTCATGTTCTACGTAGTTTGCACCATTACCAAGATGCCCCAGGGTGCTCGTCGTCCCAAGTCGTCGATGAGAAGAATCGACGACAAGGTTTTAGGGAGGCCTGGCAGGGATCACATTACTATCAGTACAGTACGAAGTACCCAGTCGAACTGAGGGCTTTTGCGCGTCTTACAACCATACCTGTCATACCCCATGAACAATGGAAACAATCAGTGGCTGCACAGGCGATGGGAGGCAGACGCAGTGTGCGCAACTTGATCATGGAGTATACTTACTTGAGTCCCGAGTCCCATCACCCGGGCAGCCTTCCGGTGTACAAAGAGCCAGCCCATTACTTTCCAAGACGGCCACACGCAGGGATAGACAGCCAAGCCTTGTCAATCGTGCGGCTGGTCGATCTCCAGGGAAGGTCTTGCCGCCAAAGCAGGGCTGACCTTGTCGCAGACTCACACTGGCCTAACCGGCCGTCCCCCCGGCCGGCCTCATACGCGCTGAAGGATTCCCTGGTAGTAGTACATCCCAGCATATGTGATACTGAGCAGCAGACAGGTGTGTATCATCAGCGTTCATTGACGAGCAAAGTAGACTGCCAGCCCCGGCATACTCTAGAGTCAAGGTCGACACGGAGCTGTTGCAGCCTGCTCAGGCAGCGGTCGAGGTCTGTGATCTTCAACGTGATCTTGATAGAACCTTGGAAGGTAATGCGGCAAGGAAGATGCGTTTCTCAAATTTCTGGCATGATTGAGCCCAAGTCTTCGACAATTACAGTATGCAGTCATCCGACTTTGATCGGACTCAGGCAACCCCACCCCGGCCCCTCTTCCCTCACAGACAGAATCAACCAAAAAAACAAACCGAAAAAAAAAAAAAAAAAAAAAGAAAAGAAAAGAAGAAATAAACCACCAGGCGATGCGGAGTGCAGTCTCCAGGTTTCGGATTCTGCCAGACGGGCGGCAGCATTCTTCCCGACTTTCGCCATCTATATTGTTCTAGACACTTGGTCCCCAATAGCCATGTTGTCCAGCATCTTGTTTCGGGCGGAGATTTCCGCATGGCGAGGTGCTGTGCAAGGTGGCACAGCAAAAGGGACCGGTCAAGGAGGTTGAAATGCACGACTCATCTAGTTGGGATGTATTTCGTGTTGTTGCGAGGCCTCATTTCGGCTCAAGTGATGTCTTTGTCAAGTAATAGAACAATATCGAGTGCAAATTGCGCCTCGAAGAAGACGTTATCAAGTCTCAAGTGGGTGGGAATTTTGAGGCGAAGTCGACCTCAGCCCACAAAGCACGAAGCTTGAGTGCGACATGGAGGCAACCGGAGCGGGAGCGAGAGCCCCGTGGGGGGTCGGGGTTGGATTTACAAGGCGATCCCCGGGGTCTCCCGTCGACTTGAAGGTTCGGTAGCAGCCGGGAAAAGACTGGACACTCAGCAAACGGTGAACTGTCACTCGGATTTTTCCCTTTCTTTTTCCCTCTGACCCTTTTCTTCCTTTTTCCCCTTTTGCTTTGGCTGATACCCCTCTCGGTCCCGGTTGATAGCAATGAGGCTTTCGTCGGCACGAGGACCTCGGGAGCACATGAGATCCACGGAAGGGAATATAATAAATACTTGATTGCAATGGATGAGATCCTTCATGACACCAGGCATCGTGGTATCTTTAAAACATATTACCACCACGCTCTCCTTTCCAGGTTCATCCCCGGGTGTCCCTCACTCCATGATGGTGACCCCTTGGGCGGACTTGTCGGCTCCCAGCGCACTCAAATCCGCATGTTGCACCTGGCTCATTGACGCGGTGCTCACCACCGTCATGGCCGCCTTCGTCGTGCCATTACCAGGACTCAGCGCGTAGATGAAGTTGCCCGAGGCAGCGAGATCAACCAGGCCCGGGTCCCCGTTGGCGCTCAGGTCGATCTGGCTCATGACACTCGCGTCTTTTGTAGACATCTGGACCAGCCTGTTGTTGCCCACGTCGGTCACAAAGGCCGTGCCCGTCGCGGGGCTGATGGCCGCCCAGCACGTGGCTTTCTGGCCCTGGACGGCGCCCGCGCCGATGTTGTTGACGACCTGGCCCTTGCCGACGGCGTTGACGTTGCCCTGCACGCCGAGGACCGCCGCGCCGAACGAGGCGTCCGTCGCGAACAGGTTTCCCGTGCCCGGGACGGCCGCGGTGCCGAACAGGACGGCGGTCCCGCTGGGCGAGGTCATCTGGCCCTGCTGGCTCACGGAGGCGGCGGCCCCGCCCGCCGTCACGGCGAACGAGGCCAGGAAGCCCGTGTTGTTGACGGCCGGGTCTCCCTTGACCGTGGCGAACATGGTCGACTCGTCCTCGGAGGAGAAGAGGACCTGCGAGACGGTGTTGGTCGGACCGACGGGCGGCGTGGACTGGCCGAGGTTGAAGGCCCGTAGGGCGTCCATCTTGGCGAGGCCCTTGGCCGCGTCGAACGAGGCGCACGACACGCCCGCCGTCGCGCCCGTCATGCCGACGCAGGCGAGCTTGTTCCTGGCCGAGACGGCGACGGTGTTGGGGAACTCGCCGGGGAGGGCGGCGGGCTGGCCGACCATGGTGAGCTTGGTGGGATCCTGGGCGTCGATGGCGAACATGGACAGGCTGTTGGACCCTGCATTGACGGCGAAGAGGTTCTAGAAGCATGAATGGAGTGAGCAGCTGCACGTGTGGGTTGCTGATGGCCTGCCCAAAAGGTCATGTAGCCCAGGCAGGCTGGTTTACTCACGTTGCCTGCTACTTTCAGGGACGACTGGCTGAAGAGGGCGTCTGGGGCGGCGGCCTGGTTGGTCGAGCTATCGATACCATTCGCTCCGGCCCCGCCGGTCGGTGTTGATGACCCGGATGCCGTGTTCAGCATGCCGTTGGCGGCGATGGGCACGGCGATGACTGCATTGGTATCTTGGTTGGCCATCATGTAGACTGTCTTGCCGTTGGCGCCAGCAGCCTGGCCAGCCTGGCCAGCCTGGCCAGCCTGGCCAGCCTTTCCAGCTCCTGATCTTGCACACGATGGTGCCGCGAAGGCTGGCAGAAGTAATGGCACAAGTGCCGTGAAGATGAAGAGGGTATACATAATGGGCATGCGCTTTTTCTTCTTCTTTTTGTGTTTTCTTCTCTTGAGTCTCAGAGAGGCCTTAGATACTTTCTGCCGTCAGGACGAAGCTGTTGGGATGAAGATCAGAATGGTTTAGGATGGATTAAGATGAACAGGATACGATGATTGAAGCCACTCGTTGACTCTCTTATAGGATTCATCTTATCGCGCCACAAGGAGGACCACACAGTCCAAGCCGTCTTGATGAGTTCATGGCTACAATACTGTTGACGTGAACAATAATTCCGCTTTTGGAAATCGTGGCACAAAGGAACATTACAGGAAGATCTGCAGAGGTGAAACGGCAAACGAGGAGACCCAGCGCTGTCACGCTATCGAGCTTCATCAGCAATGAGCACTTTGGCAGATGGATGATCCTAGCTTGGAAGCACTAGGTACATATCACAGCCATGGAAAAAGACATGAAAGGCATGCAAGAAGAAGAGTCGGATTGTCTGTCCACAGGCGGATAAAACATGGTAGAACTCACCACGCACGTGCCCAGGTCCCCGTACCAAACCCATGTTTCGTTGGAGTCGTATGTACAGTACATACACGTCTGCAGTTCCAGTGGCTGCATAGGGCTACTGGGTTAGAGTAATCAGCATTTCCTCTTTGGGACCTGGCTGGCAGGGTCTGTCTGGCCATTGCGTGCAACCCTCTCGAGGCCTCTGCAGCACCCCCCCCCCCCCTCTTTTCCTCCGGTCATGCCGGACTCTGCTGTGACATTTGGACCGTCAGTCAGCACTTGCATCGACCGGATTACATCTGATGGTGGGATCGAAACCGTGCGAGGAAAGAAGGAGAAAAAAGTTACCTAGGTAGTTTAAATTCTGACGGGCGTCCTCTGACACTGGCAGGCATTGCTCGATACATCTGGACGAGATCGTCAATCCACAGCCCTTGAAAGCTGAATACCTTCAACAATCGGCGACTAAGGCCCTTGGAATGAGCGTCTGTCCTTGTTGTATTTCTCATCACCCTCGATCGAGACGACAAGGGTTTCTGACTGATGGCCGAAACTAACTCGACTACAGATAGGTTGCCTTCCCCATCACACGTTGCAGACTTGAGCTCCTCATTGTGGCCCCTCGCCATATCAACAAAAGGTACGGCGCCGTTTCTCCAGGATGGCCAATAACATTTTCCGCATCTTTAACCCCGGAGGCAAGTACCATGCCCCACTACTGATGGCATCTGATTACTACGAGGCGGCTGATGATCTGTCCGCTCCAACAGCTCCCAAAGAGGATCGGGTTCAAAAGCGCCGTGCGCAGATTAGAAAGGCACAAGAGTGAGTCAAACGTTTGCGTGATATGTACTTAAGCACCTAGTCCCGCAGATTACTGATACAACTATCCACCTACAGGACCTACCGCAACCGCAAGGAGAGATATGTAAAGGACCTGGAGAGGGATGTGGCCGAGGGTCGCGCCCGTGAGGCCAAGCTGCTGCAAGAGAATGAGCAGCTCGGCGCCACCATCCACAGCCTGATGGGATTGCTGCAACAGCACGGCGCCCCTATCCCGGCTGACGTGGCCGTGCCACTGCTGCCGTCTCATGGTACCACGTTTGCTGGCTCATCGCCGAGCGAGTCCTCCGAGGCCACCATCGTCAACTCGGTAGCCAGCCCACCGTCGAGGAGACAGGTCTGCGTCGCCGATGCCGATCACACGGAACTCGGAGTGGAGTTCGTGTTGACGTGAGCCAATCTACTACAACACCTCGGACGAAGAAGAACCCCACAAGGCTGACCCGTGCCCTAGGCTCGAGAGGCCATGTCTCGGCCATCTCCACGGAGACTCTGACAACCCACAGAGCCCCTCTGGCCATGCACTCACGCTATCGTCCCAGGTATGCGCCGCATCTGACCCAACTGCCATCGTGTCTTCGGTGCCAGTGCAGAAGGCAGATCACCAGCTGCTTTCGGCCTCGATGCTGGAGAACCTGCTGTCCCTCTCGGAAGCGCTTCAACATTCTGATCAAGAGGTGACACCGATCCAAGCCTGGCATCTCCTCCGCTCGCAACAACACTTCGGTTCATTCGAGCTCCAAAGCCTGCAGATGCTCGCGAGGACGCTGCGCGACACGATTAAATGCCACGGGTGAGTGCCCCCTTCCTGCGCAATGGCGCGCAGCTGTAGGGCTCGAGGCTAGACTAACGCGTCCACCCAGATTCGGCGCAGTGGTCGACCGCAATGTATTCAAGCACTTGGCGTTCGAGGTGCTCATGGGGGCGAGGTCCTGATGCTCTTGGTATTATATCAGAGTGAAGTTGAGAGAGGCGTGGTGGTATCGGCTTGTCGGGCTCGAGCGACCAAGGAGACTTTCAATACCTGCTTTGATCCTAAAATCCATCTCGAAACCCCCAAGGTATGCATGCAATGACTTCAATGTTGTCGATAGTGGCGGGCACATGCACCATCACTTGCCCAGGCTGTGTGAGACTCTTCTCCCTCAACTCCTACTCTGACACCCAGACACAGCCTCTTGCCAATCATGTCAACCATGCGTGCATGGGATCCTCCCTCAGCTTGCTTCTGGTTTGGATCTTGAACGTGTCCGTTGGAATGCACAGCGACCCTACCCAGGTCCAGAGCCGAGGTTGCAGGTAACCAGCAGGACATCTGGTTCTGCTCCGTAGAGATCCACTCAAGAACTCCAGCATTATTAATAAATACAGCGGATCAGACGGCAGTGGGCAGATTCCTCGACGGCCACTAAGCCCTTCTTGAGCCCACGCAACCCCCCCGCCCCCCCGCCCAGAGGTGCGCCCATTGGATGTGCTGGTCTGGCTTTGTGCTCCTTCCGGTGTGAGCCTCCTGGCCGACGAGGATTCAATAGCGCGTGCTTCGTTCCGGCAATAGGTAGCAGTGTGGTGGCACGGGAGCTGGGGAGAGGGAGCGCGTGGGGTTGGACAGGTCGCATCGGCCCGGATCTGCTGCTTTAGATCTCATGCGTGTGGGCAAAGGGGCGCTCTGAGAGGCCCCTTTTCACGGCCCTGGACCCCTGCGGCCGAGAAATCTGCATCTGGCCCTGTGCCCGCTCCACCGTATCCGAGGCCGTGGAGTGCTCCGCATGATGCTTTTGCTCTGCCACTTATTACTATGTCTGTATGGCCGGCAGGGGTCATACTGTAATTCCTGGTTCAGTGGGCGTGGCTGGCATCATGGCAGGACAGTAGCTGGAGTTGCCAAATTGTTGTGGCCCGCACCGGATGGAGCGTCACACCGCCGTAGTCCACGCCCGGGCAGTTTGTCCATCCTAACCGCCCACGCCCAAGTATAGTACCGCCCAGTACACCACTCGAGGGCTGGACTGGCATAATTGCGGTGGCAACAACACACGTCTTTGGTACAAAAGCAATGGCTGGCCCCTGCCTCGCCCCTGAAACGGGAGGTCCGCGATGGCCTCCCACCGCTCTCTGCCTAGGTAGTCAAGGAAATCCCGAGTGGCCGCTCGCCGCAGTAAACCTTCAGCTCTCTCGGTCCGTCCTCCAGACGAGTCCTCTAGGCCTTCCAAGATGCGGTTCATGAGCCCCGTGGCCGTTCTGGCCTTGCTCGCCCACGACGCCCTCGCGGCATCCGTGTGCAACGGCTACGCCGCGCTCTGCGACAAGACCTACTCCAATGTGACCTTTATCGGCAGCCACGACAGCGCCTTCGACGGCGTGCTGCCCGTCGACAACCAGTTCGACTCGGTCGCTGACCAGCTGGGCCTCGGCGTGCGCTTCCTCCAGGCCCAGAGCCACGACAAGGACGGCGCCATCGAGCTGTGCCACACGAGCTGCGCCGAGGAGGACGCCGGCACGCTGCAGACCTGGCTCGAGACCGTCGTGACCTTCCTCGAGGCGAACCCCGACGAGGTCGTGACACTTCTCATCACTAACGGGGATGGTATCGACAACTCCGTCTTCGCTGCCGCCTTCGAGGCCGCTGGGGCCGATGCTTATGCGTACTCGCCGGGCTCGACTCTGGCCCTGGACCAGTGGCCGACGCTGGGGACTCTGATCGATGGGGCCACGAGGCTTGTCGTTTTCATGGGTAGGTCACTATTGCGCACCCAAAATTTCCCAACATTCTGTCTTCCAAGTGAGGTGTCTTGTGAGGTGTATTATGAGGCAAAGTCTCTTTGTGATTCTTTTCCCCCCATGAGACACCTCCCAAGACATCTCCAAAGACACCTCGTGAAACCGTTGAAGGGCAAAATACTAACCAGGAACTCCTGTAGACTACCCCTCCGGCGACTCTGTCAGCTACATCCTGCCCGAATTCAGCACGTACATCTTGTCAGTCCAGTTCCCCCTTCCCACAGGGGCTCCCAAGGTCTACCCTGTGCAGATTCGACTAACTCTGTTGTCCATAGCGAGACACCATATGAGTAAGTCTGCCATCGACTGCGCTCAGCATCCGGCTTGCGGGGCGTTGGGGCTATTTGGCATGGGCGTATTTGCATGACATGTTCACCAGCTGCCCAGGTGCGTGTGCTGACGAGATCCACAGTGTGACCGACTCAGGCTTCTCTTCGTGCGCTGTCGACCGGCCCTCGGGCGGTAGCTCCAACGGCAGGATGTACCTGGTGAACCACTTCCTCGACGTCGACATCCTAGGCATCGACATTCCGGACATGACGGCCGCCTCCACGACCAACGGCGAGACCTCCATCATGGCCCAAGTCAACGAGTGCAACGCGCTGTACAGCCGATATCCCAACTTCATCCTGGTAAGCACCTGAGCTCCTCCGGCTTTTTGTTCTTTCCGTGCACGATTTACTCTGGTCGGCGCATTTCTTTTCATGGGAGGTGACGACATGTTCCACGCTGACAACCCGATCTTCACAGCTCGACTGGATCAGCGTCGGCGACTTTCTCACCGTGCAGAATTATCTGAACGGGGTGGCTTCACTCTGATCGAGCTGCTGGTGAGGGCGTGAGGGCGTGTATCGGCCTCAGACCGAACGGGATCTAGGTACTTAAATCGTCACTTAATACAGACCAAATGATACCCATGCTAGTCGACTTGTACGCCTTGTTTTCTCTTGTGCTATATCTCTTCTTTCTTCAGTGTAGAACCCGTGAATGATTTCTGAAGCCGAGCTGGCTGTACACGGCTCTCGTGAGACGATCTCCTGCGACATAGAATTGCCCGCCTTACGAGGGACCCGAGTTTCGGACTTGCTCGTGTCCTTCTGGTCTGTGCCCTAGGCGTGAGGGCGTGCATCTGCAAGTCGTGGCCACTACGGATGGGCAGTCCCCCTCCCTTCGACTGGCTCTCTGCAACATAGGAAAAGGAGGAGGAGGAGGAGGAGGAGGAGGAGGAGGAGGAAGGGTGCCGTTCCCAAGGGCAGCACTATCATGGCTCTCGCTCGAATGTATGAGGCGAGGTGTACACCCTTCCATTCTCCCACCCTTCCCTTCTTCCTTCTTCCACAACCTTCGCCTACCTTTCCTACTCTCCGAGTCTTCCAACCAACCATTTCTTATTCTCCGCATCAGGCATTCGATATCTTCGTCTGCCTTCCCTCTTCTCGTCCCATGGCAATCTCCAGTTTCCGCGAAGCTGGTGGGTGGCCCGTTCGCGAAAAGCCTCGAGGCCGTAACGTATCAAGATGAAGGCGTCGACCTGTGACGTAAAAACGAGTGTAATTGAGACAACAACTATAGAACCAAAGGGGCGATTTGTATGTAGTTCAGCCTGGTCTCAGTTCAGTGGGGGGTTGTTGTTATTGTTGTTGTTGTTGTTGTTGTTGTTGTTGTTGAGGGTAAAAGCTAGCCCGGGCGGCCGTTTGGAAGGAACTAAATATGCCAGTGTGATGACGTAACAGAGGCCGTCTTCTCTTCGGAGAAACGAACACGATGTTGCAAAGTGACGAGGTGTCTCGGCAGCCCTGGAATATGTATTGAATTTCAACATCTACATAACTTTGCTCACTCGGGTATCCCGTCATTAATCGTTTCCCTTCTAAACTCCCTTCTCGGAGATGACAGACCCATTCATCCATTCGCCCCCTGCTTCGATTCCCTTCGTCTGACCACCCATCCACCAGAAGCGACTCACGGAAGCCGTCCGGTTATTAGTCGAATCGCCTAACACAGAAGTAACACAACTATTCGCCCATAAAATGCCAAACCTTGAGCCCATACAAACCTCTTCTACCAGTCCACTGGCTCGCTCACATCCCCGTATAGCCGCCCAGCCCCAAGCCGGGCATATTCAGCGCCCACAGGCCCTCCTGCACCCATCTTTCCAGCTCCTTCTGGTTTGTGTGCGCCGGTGGTCCCTGGCATTGTATCATGAAGGCGGGGCCATACATGCCGTCCGAGCCGTACGGATTCTCCAGGCTCAGGTTCGCCGCGAGCTGTTCCTCGCTGAGCATGGTCGGGGAGCCCAGCGTGCCCGTCGAGCAGGAGGCCACGTCGCCACCATTGGCGGCAGCAACAGCAGCAGCGGCGGCAGCAGCAGCAGCAGCAGCAGCAGCAGATGATGATGATGAAGAAGAAGAAGAAGAAGAAGAAGAAGAAGAAGACGTAGCAGCAGCAGAAACAGAAACAGAAGCGGAAGCAGAAGCAACAGCACCCGTGTCTGTCCCGATTGGGCTCGCCCAGCCGACGTCCACGCCCGAGCTGGCGTGCTCCCAGCCCTTGAAGCGCAGCGGACGGATGCGCGCCACCAGTGCCGCGAGGTCGTTGAGCACGCTCACGCAGTCGGACGCGTAGCCCGTCGCCGTGTTGCTTGATGATGCCGCCATGCCGCCGCCGTTGCCCGGCGACAGGCACTCCGTCTTTGCCTCGGTTTCGAAGATCTGTCTCGCGGCCTGGATGGCCATCGTGTCGTTGTTCACTACATTCGAGAAGACCATCTGGTGCAGGAGCAGCACGACGGCCGCGTTGAAGATGTGGTGCAGGTCGAGCATGACGAGCTTGTCCGGGCTGCTTGGGCTGCACCGTTTGCGGATGTGGCGTCCCAGTCGCAGGTTACGCCGTGCAGCGGCACTGCACTGGAGGATGTAGTCGGGGGCTATGCCGGGATGTTCGAGCATGTCTCTGGGCGCGTTGGTGAAGTCGCCGCCGATGGACGACTTGACAGCAAGAAAGAACAGCGGTCGAAGGGTTAATATCAGAAGCTACAATCGACTGTCAGCCATGGATGTTCTCTGCCTCTCGGTATATCAGGCTGGACCTCATGGTTGGTCTACTGTACCTGGTTCCATTTCATGTGCAGCATACAGAGAGCACGATCTACGGGTAGACTCCGATCTGCGATCTCCAGAAATTCAGGAAGGCCCGGCGCTGTCTCCCGTGGAATCTGCAGTTCTGGACGTAAACGCTCCCGCCACTCCTCAAGCATCTGCAGAGGCTTAGCCACCTGTGCGTACGGGTTCTGGGAGTGGTCAACGCCTTCTTTAGGCGCGATGGAGTAGGTGTTGGAGACGATATAGCCAGCGATTCTCGACAGTTCGATATGAGCGATCAGACCCCAAGGAGGAGGCAAGTCCCTGCGAGGCAACTCATTTAGCTCACCACAAAGCAGAACGCTCTTGACATTCGGCAGGAGGGCTTACGGTGCGGGCTGCGGTAGTTTCAGCTGAAAAGCCTCATCAGGGAAGGAAGACGGACGGCCCATCATGCAACTAAGGTCCTTGCTAAGACAGAACAAGGTCCACACAATCCTTCTGTCCCTCTCATCACTGAACGAGCCCTTCAACCCACCGAACATGCAGCATATTGCGGTGGCATGTGACAGGAAAATGTAAGCATTGTCCCTGCGATTCATCTCAGCCATGTACATGGCCATCATGATGAGTGTGGGAACATCGCAAAAGCTGTATCGTGTGATGTTCATCGGATCGTCCAGAACGTTGCGCGCTCTTAGAAAGAATGTCTCTCCTAGGTGACCATCTTGCCTAGAGTTGGCCTCTGTCAGAGAGTAGATCGTTCCCAGAGCGAAGGCAGCTTCATAGAATGCCGACTCCCGCGGCGGAGGTGAAGTCCCCATGGAGTGCACGGCCAGCCAGCCCTGCGTCGAGAGTTCACCAAAGTAGTGAATACCTCCACAGGGCCATGTATTTGAGCAATTTTGTAAATATTCGTCCACTTTGGCAAGGAGGTTACCCGCTACATTCCAGTCCAGATTGTTCAGCGACGAGGATGAATGAAGAGTAAGATCCGCCTTGGGCGTGAAGAGCAGTTGCGAATCTGATGTCTGATATTGGCCGCGAGATGCGAGAAACTTCAGGCCCGGAGACGTGTCCGTCGGGGTTCCGCTGTATCCCAAAGACGATTGGAGCGTATGCATGAATTTTTTGAGGTGGTCAAGGAACGTTGCACCAGAAGTCCCGCCTAACCACCGCTTGGTGCCATCACGATCCTGAAGAAGTGATCCCTCAGTCGCGCCAGAGTCAATGCTCGTTATGTATGCCCGGGTCTGTAGAGTATATTGATTTTGAGGATGAAGTGGTTCATAAGGTGGCGAAAGAGCAACAGTCGACGTCGAGGTCGATGGCGCCGGTGAGCTGTACTGGATGTCCTCGTCTTTGACAACTTCCAGGCTCGGGACCCCAGTAGTCATTCTCCGTCGTGTTCGCGAGATATAATGCTGCCTTACGGTCTCATCCGGCACGATGTCCATAAGACACTGCTCGAGAACAGATATCTTCGTCTTGAGTTCTTCGATTTCGCTTGCTGCCACGAACACTTTCTTGTCGCTGGCGGGATACTCACAGTTCCGTGACGTGGCTTCACACTGCGAGCATGGCCTCGAGCCTGAACATTTCACGCGCCGAATATTGCAGCCATTGCAACTGGGATGGCGATCAGTTAGAACAGCAACAAAGTTAAGGTGGAACCATCTTGAATGGGGGGAAAGCTGGCATGGCCATCTACCCGCGATGGACCAACCTGTGGTCCATGAGAGGCGGACAGGGGACCAGGAGACGGAAGAGTTGATTGGCACTCACGCTGTCTTGACCCGTTTCCTCTCATTGTCTCTAACATGAGCCCGCCGAGGGTTCACGCTGAGCCGACCAGAGTTCTGGCAGTCCGCAGCAGTAGCAGAGCTGGGCATGACGATGTGAAAGTAGGAAATCCTTCGACAAGAGCAGCTCTAGGCCAGCGAGGCTGACAACAAATGGTAGAGCCGTACACGGACTGCCATCGAGAAGAGGGGGAAGTTGGACGACGGTCTCGAGCTGCACCGCCTTCTGCGGCCTGTTCCGAGCGGGCGGGACACGGCTCGTTGGAATGGCACGCACGCCGAGATATACGAAAATGCTCTTGCCTTCCTCGTGGCCTTTCCTTTGCCCCTCTTGTTCTACCCCGGAGAAATGAGTTGTCCGGAAGGGGGGGGGGGGGCAATGCGAGGCCAGGGCAGGCGACTTCTCTGCTGCAAAGTGTGCCTGGTCCGCCTAGCTGTTTGCACTGCTTGCTTCCGTCGCTGTTGATTGTTGTCGTGACCCCTGACCCGCTGCGAGTTCACTTCGCCCCACAACGACCGGACAATATTGACCTTGTAGGTTTGGCGCAGTAAGTCTCACGATGCCTGGCTTCGCGAAATTGGACGTGGCCAGAACGGCACTAACCCAACGTTCAATGTAAAGCGTCCAGCCCAGGTGACAGCGTACTGTAGCAGGACCTGGGAGAAGCAGAATCCACGGGAATAGTGACTGCATTCGAACTCAGTGATCAGCACTTCCCTCCCTGCTGACATACTGCAGGCAAAGCCAATAGTGGTTAGCCGCATCACGCGGGAACAGCGGTACTGCCGCCTCCGACCCCTCGTTGGACCTATGGCAGCATGCAGCTCGTACCGTGGTGGGGCTTGCGAAGGGTCGTGTATATCACCCCGCATGCCCAATGGCTGTATTGAGAAGCGCATTCGCAGTCGGGCCTCGTTCTCACCCATTGTTCGATGAATGAGGACTCTGCATTTGGTAGACCGGAACGCACATTGCATGCGGGTGATGAAAGAGGTCTCATGAGCACCAGGGGAGACACTGGATGGCCTCCTCGCCAATCATTGCATCGGATCGCATACGGGCAGATCTCTCGTCTGCTGCTACCGCAGGTGGAGCGATTGTGAGAACTGACGAGATGTGGGAATCGGGCAAGCAGTTCTGCGATGTGAGCTCTCAGGGCTCTGTGCATCAGAGCAAGCCGAACAGGGGAAGCTATCCAGGCACGCATGCATCCTTGACCCGGTCCAACTGGGGCTACGCAGCTGCTTTTCCGTCAAATCTGCCTGAAGAGCCTCTCCTCTTCCAAGCCCAATGTCTCGGACAGCTTCTGTATGTCTTCCACTGTCCAGATGCCCTTCTCCGTGACGTAGACGTCGACGAGCTCAGCAGGAACCCACTCAAAGAAAACGTTGCGAATGTCTACCTGGACTGCTGTAGCGCCTGACCCGGACAGCCTTGCCACAGTGTCACCACTGGTACCATGGGATACCGTACCCGCTGCGCTCTTGATCCTGTCGCTGTTGAAATCCGCCACCCAGGCCCGAGAGAGCTGTGCGGAGTCGTTGGCTTCCACGACATGTGCACCTGCAGCCCCGGGAGGCGCTACCTTTTCGGATTCGCTTATGACGACTATTTTTGCTTTTTGTGAGACATGTTTGGCGCTGAGTACAGCAGGTAGTGACCCCGTCTTGTTGCTGACAGCCCCGGACTCGGCAATCCTGTCGGCGCCGAGAAGAACCACGTCGACGTCGTCTGAGGCGAGAGCAGAAGAAGCATCCGTGTAGAGCGTCACTTGCACCTTTGGGTGCAACCCAAGGCGGTGTTTCTGCTCTTGAGGAGAATCATGACGACTGGAAGCCCCTTGCAGAGACAGTCCGCTTTCGGCCAAGGAGTGGGCAAGCGACACACCCTCAAACAGTGGTCGCGATTCTAGAACACGCAGGTCCAGCGCAAAGTCGGTGTTAGTTACGACGTGACGAAGGGCATGCGTGATTGTGGAGCTCTCGGACAGGGTCAGCACTTTTATCGGCGGGCCAGACCCCTCTTGGGACACCAGTTGCTCCCGTAGGAAGCTGGCGAATGCCGCCGAGATTGCTCGGGCTGCATCGCGCCTAGCAGCGATGCGACGGTCGAGCTCTTTTACAAGAGCGGCTCTCCACTCGATAGAGCCTTTTGCTGTGGCACGAGCCTTGCCCTTCTGCAGTATCTTCTCCATGCTCCTCAGAGCAGCGAGCAGGACGCTCAATATGGCTGCGCCCATAGACTCTCTGCCGTTCTTGCAGATGTGCCATGCGGCGAACCGCACCTTGGTCCACCACTCGTCGGTCGGCTGCTGGGCGTCCATGGCCAGAAGGATGTCGCGCAGGATCTCCAGGGACACAGTGGCCAGCTGGCGGGCACCGCTCTGGTGGTCGTTTTTCAGACGATCAAGCCCGGCTGTGAGAACGGCCCCAGCGTCGGTGCCGAGGTCTTTCTCGAACCACACACGCCGCAGACTCTCAGCCAGACGCGGCACAGCCCCAAAGTTCTCGGAGTCTTCGACTTCCATGGGGTCATACCAGGCCCAGTCCTCGTGCTCCCAGTCCAGTGTGATGCCCTCCTCGCCCTTGCCGCCCTCGCTGAGCTCCTTGAGGCGGAAAGCAAAGGGATAGATGGTCCACTCCCGGCCGATAGACTCGTCGGGCAGAACGTAGCTCTTACCCTGACGCATGAGCTCCAGGGAGGATCGGGTCAGGGTGGTCTCCTCTTGGATCTCCCTCCAGGCTGCGGCCAAGGGTGAGGGATCCTCAGGGTCAATGCTGCCCGAGACCACGGCCCAGTGGTGCCTGCATGGACATGTCAGCCACCTGCACGCAGGAAGGGCAATGACCGCGGCATGACGCAAGTGACAGATCTGTTTGGCGGGTGGGGGGGGGGGGGTTGTTTGGACCGGTGAGTGCAGTGAGCCGGGGCCACGCGACAAAGAAAAGGGTGCAGGCGATGGGAGGACAAGCAGGTAGCCTAAATTCACTCACGGATAGGTGCGCACCTGGCCGCTGCGCTTGAACAAGGCGACCTTTGCCTTGCGCTCGCCATCCTCCTGAACAAACTTGTAGAGGAATGACGAGACAACCGAGCGCTTCACCAGAGGCTTCTTGCGACCAACGGAAGCGCCTTGGCCCCCAGGTGGGTTGTTGGTCGACATGCTGGACAGAGAGCGAGAGCGAGTGCGAGTGCAGATGTGGTCCAGTTCCAGCCTCGGTGGATTACTGTTCACATGCAAGCGACGGGCTGTTGCAAGAGCGCCGGCAATACGCAGCGGCGGGCTGACTGGCACCTTGAAGTTCGAGATGAGGGTCATCATCCTCTGATGGCGCTGCCGCGTGACACGCTGCGCTGCGCTGCGCTGCGCTGCGCTGCGCTGCTCCGAACTGAACACTGCAAATGCACCACGGCGGCTCGTCGTGCCCACAGCCCCTTTCTTCGCGTCAAGTGCGTGTAGATGTGGCTGGTCAGGCGAGCCCCAGACCAGATGTCATGAGGAACAACACAACTGGCGAGCCTCTGGTGGGCTCTGGGTATTTTCGAATCGTCCAAACGGCTTGCTGCAGGTGTTCAGAGTGGTACAGTCTGGTATCAGGTGAGGGTGCGATCGGAGAACGACGTCCAAAAGTCCCGTCTCTGTTGCCGATGGCCTGCCGACCAGCTGGTACCAGCCGGTGAGTCAGCCCCCCCCCCCCCCGAAAGCAAAAAATAAAATAAAAAATAATAAGACACGTTTTCGATCTTGGCGACGATATGGCAAAACCAACATCACCAGCCACACACACACAGTTCTATTCAAGACTTCCCATCTCCTGTATGACGTGCAGAGCCTTTAGTCCGGCACTTCTTACATGCAGGCGCAGGCGGCACAGGAGATTTGGCCTTCCTAAGCCGGGAGACGTGAGATTTGACGCGCCATCGAAACACTGACGACGCAGACTAGGCAGCAGAACAAGACACGGCATGACACTACCTAGGTAACTATACAAGTGAACGAGAACCCGTATACTTCGATACCACCAGTTCACTTCCAATGTTGGTTGGTTGCAGGAACCACCGAGATGACAACCCAGGCCCTCCAGTCTTGCTCCCTCCTCCAGCTGCCCGCGCACGAGTGCCAACGGCTCATGCAGCATGGCCAACTCACAAGTGAGGACCTAGTGAACGCATGTCTCGACCAGATAGATCGGCACAACGAAAACGGCCTCAAGCTCAAAGCCGTCCTGTCCGTGTGTCCGAGGGACATCGCATTGGCTCACGCGACGAAGCTGGACGAGGAGCGCAGACGGGGCGAGACGCGTGGTGATCTGCATGGCATTCCCATCGTACTCAAAGTGCGCAACCGAAGAAGTCATGAGAATCGGATCTTGAATTCTAGCTGACACGCACAGGATGCCATCGTCACGCATCCCTCTCTAGGCATGGTCACGTCCGCTGGCGCATGTGGAATCGCGTCTCTTAAGGCCAAGAGAAATGCAACCATCGTGGACAGGGCAAGCGGATGAGAAGACATAATCTTTTGTATCTGGCTGAGAATGGGGCTATTGACTAACTGGCATCACAGCTGCTGGAAGCCGGTGTGATTATTCTGGGCAAAGGAAATCTGACCGTGAGCCATGCCATGTCCACTCTTGTCCCCAAGGTTGCTCTGGCGTATGCTGATTGCCCAATAGGAATTTTGCGGGCTCAAGTGTGTTCAAACCATTCTCTCTCCACGCCACAGGCATACTCATGCGTGACTAGGTCTGACAATACTCCCGTGGGCTGGAGTGCCTATGGAGGCCAGACTCTGTCTCCGTATCGAAAAGAAGACCTCCAAGAGCAGGACCAGCCGGTATAGCTCCTCAGTCTCCCTCCGAACTGGGAAAAAAGTGCTGACATGGAGATTACCCAAAGTCGAGCGGCGGCTCCTCAGTCGGTCCCGCCGTCGGCGTAGCAGCGGGCTTCGCGCCATTAGGCATTGGCACTGAGACAGGAGGATCGAACGTATTTCCGGCGAGCTGCAATGGGCTCTATGGCTTGACTCTGCCACATGATTCTGTTCCCGTGGACGGGATCTCGAGGATCGCTGAGTTTTCTGACCGTGTTGGTTTGATGACACGAGATCCTCGCGACCTGGTGTCACTGGCCGAGGCCCTGTCCGCCCCCGGCGATGGAATCCGCAGACTCCTCGAGCTCGACGAGAGCGCAGCAAGCCCTATGCTCAAGGGCCTGTCGGTTGGGGTCTTGGACAGTCGATGGGGCAGTCATGAGAGTGTTCGGTGGAAATGGGGCTCTGAAGAGGTGGTAAGAACAAAACCGAGCTTGACCTCTTCTCCCAGCCTTGATTCGCCTGACGAGGAATCTAGAGAGACAAGTACGCTTCAGCCGCCGAGAGGATGGAGTCCTTGGGCGCTCGAGTACTCTTTCCCTTGCAAGATCCCCCTCAGTGGGGAGATCTGAAGTTTGAAGGCGAGACACTGCACACGGTCTGCTGTAAGCACGTGGCGCAATGTGACGCGGAACCAAACTGATGACCTGAGGTAGACCACGAGTTTGCGAGTGTCCTCCAAGAATTCATCGCGACAAACTTCGAGCAGGACCCGAATCTGACCAGTTTAGCCGATCTCATCGCCTGGAACAACGCTCATGCCGATCAGGCGATGCCAGAGCGTGAGTCCTGATCCACACCAAAGGCCCGGATTCTTTCGCGTATCAGACAGTACCAATGACAACCACACCCTCCTTCCAGCCTATACGACGCAGACAGAACTCATCAAGTGTCTCCACGACACCATGCCCCGCCCGAAACACGACGCCGCAGCGGCGGAGCTCCGCCGCCTCGCGCGCGAAGAAGGGATGGCGAAGCTCATGCGCGAAAACACCCTCGACATCATCCTCTCCAGCTCCGACGCCTCCCTCATCTCGTTTTCGGCCTGTGCCGGATGGCCGGTGGCGACGGTGCCACTGGGCAACCTATCTCTGAACGCTCAGCCGTGGGGGTTCTTTGCCCTCCCGCGGGATGGGAGGCTGGACCTGCTGGTGAGATTCCTAAGGGGGTTTTCTGAGTCATTTGAAGGGGGTCGAGGCCCGACAAGCCCTTTCGAGCACGCGGCGCGATCGTGAAGTGTCGGCCTAGGACAGGACCATCGAGGCGAAGGATTCAGGCCCGGTGCCGAGGTTCTTCACAGCCAATATCGATGAGTCTCTATCAAAGGGCAAAACATGATTGGAGGCCTCCTCATGACGCTGAGTCAAATAACCTTGTGCTTGGTAGATACGCGAGATAGCAAAAAAGCCCATTGGTGCCAGTCCCTCGTCCCCTGATCACGACCGTGATCCATCAACTTCGGGACCTCACGGGGTCAGCAGCCGCCGTCAGAGCTATCCGACCGCAAAAGAGCTGGAGAAGGAGCCGATCGGATCTCGGCTGACTGCGGCACCCGGCATCGCACAAGCAGGGCTGTCCAAGGTCGAGAGACGCCTCGTCAAGCTGGGTAGGAAAAACGGCGCGGGGGGCCACAGCCCGTCAGCACTCTGAGGCCGACAGTGGCAGGCCACGGCCGAGGCGGACTGTCTTGGTCCCGCCTGGGCGGACCATATATTATTGACGATCAGCTTGGGCCATCCTGATTCATGTCGATGGAGATGGTCAAGCATGGCGTGCATCAGCACTGGAACACTAAAAGCTTCGGTCGAGGGATAGATAGAATTCCTCGACAGGGGGGTTGCAGACCCCCAGAGTTCCACTTTGGTCCGGTGCTACTCCCCTCTGGTCTTCACATGCCTCGCTAGCGTCTCCGAGCCCCCAGAAGCAAAAATTGCACGCGGCGTGGATCCCCATCAGGGTAACACAGCAGGTCCACGTGCCTCTCGTGACAGTTTCGACTCCTACTTTTGCAGACTGGTCGTTCGAGCACGTAGCATCCCATTGGGATCTGCGCTTCCGAGTAGAGGGTTCATAAGAAGATCCAATCCTCTTTTTAAACAAGGTTAAATTGGGCGATCCTTGTGGGTGCATTATTGGCATAAAATCGGACATGCTTATTTGCACTGCATGTCCCTTGCATGTGCCAGACTGGAGATTGACTCGAAAATAGCAGCCCGCTTCGCCACTGAAGCCCAAAAATAGGCGGTCCTCTGTACACAGTGCTATGAAGCATTGGGGGAGTTGATGATATCCAATCCCCTGGCTGGGAAAGTATGGCACAGAGCATACTCGACCATACCTGAGGAGGCACTTAGGTATCAATGCCTAGGTAGCCACAAGAGACGATGCCATCGTCGACGTCAAGAGTTCCCAGTGTGGTGACTGATGTCCAAGACGTCGAGACATTGTTCATTCAATGAGAGTCATGCTCACGGTCACCAATACCTTCGCTTGCATCGCTTATGCAGGCAAGGTGAGTATCTTAAGAGAGCCACAAAAAGAGATGCCTACTTGGTGAAAGCCTCAATGAGCCGCAGGCATGGGGACCGGTTGGTGGACAATTTGCCTGACTCGTCGTGAACGATGACACGAGACCAACCGATGCATCAGTCGATGCCAGCCATAGATGAAGCCATCGACTCGCGGCAGGTGTGACTGCTGGTGGTGACGGAAACAGGTAGCCCGAGGAGACCACGAGCCACATTGTGCCGAGGGGGGTGGGAGGAAAGAGAAAAAATTTTCTCGGTCTGAATACGATGCTGCCGACCTCGCTCTGTAGTGTCTGCCGAAGCGGGGAAGAGCTCATGGCTTTTGCATCCAGATGAGAAGAGGGCGAGGGGAGGGGAGGGGGGCAGAGAATTGTACTGAAACAGTATGGGGAGGAAGAGCCGGAGAATTGGGAAATGGCACAGTGTCGAGGCAGTCAAGCATGGAGGGCGCCTCAGAATCCTAGGAAACGGCCTCCCAAATTACCCACCTTGGCAAAGCGGAGCCGAAAGATGATCTTATCAGATCATCTATGACCAATGACAACGCATCGTGTCAGGGCGACGGCCGAGGCACAAGGGATCGTGCCTGTGAAAGATGTGACGAGTCTCTTGGCCGTACCGGTACCCTGATCACGCAGTGCAATGGTCCGAGGGCGAGCGGATGCTGAGAAGATCCACATTGCATTAGCTATCCACTAGGAATAGTTCTTGTGTCCCCAGGGGGAGCCCCTGGCTCACATGATGTACGAATAGGCACGCGGCGACAGCCAAGGGGTATCTTCGGCCGGATGTCGTGCTCATGTAAAGACCTCGGGACCTCTGGCCTTTTTGACGGCATCAGAGAGAAGCAACATTTGAGGGTGGCAACGTGGGAGAGAGAACTGTGTAGTCCCTCAGCCGGTCACCACTTCCGATCACCGGTAGACCCGATGACCTGATGAAAATGGGAAACGGGGGCCCACCCCCAAGGGAACTGTGGGTACCTGGGTATCTATTGGTGATAGTGTAGTAGCGTTCAGGACACAGCCTTCGGCTCGTCGCTTGGAGGCCAAGAGCAGAACGATGGGTGAGTGAATGAATGAATGTATGAATGAATGAATGACAGGATGCCTGGCTACGGGTGCCATAGTATTATGCCATGGTACGATGGTACACATGTGCATGCAACGTAATGCCGTAAATGCCGTGGGCCGTTGCCAGGACCAGGTCCAGGTCCAGGACCAGGACCAGGTCCCGAGGTCTTTGGTAAGAGTGGTAAGACTGCCAAGATTCGAGACCCACGAGTCTGCCCCTGCTTGATCTTATCAGATCCAGAGATAATCACCGACCTCGCCCAAAACGGAGACATTACTGCCCCACGACTGCGGTTTGTCACCGTCTCCGACTGGAGCCCAGGCGCGCGCCACCAGCACTGGTTGGCTGTTCCAACCCACTTCCAGCAACTCGATCTATCGCAGCAGGGCAGTAAGGTTTTGGCTAGCGGCCCTCCTGGGACCCTCTCCAGGCCCTAAGTGGATGACGATGCATTCCTCACTCTTATTTCTCTCGTACTTCCCGGCGCAGATCCTGGGTCTCGTACTGTCTCGGGGCAGTGTGGTGCCATCTAGTGTGCTGGGTTTGCAAAAACGGTGCTCCAGCTCGCACGATTGCTCCGAGGTTGTCTCCTAGCTCCAGCCCCGGTGGTACTATGGAGCTCCGAGCTCTGCGGGCATACTCTGCTGAGTGATACCCAGTACTTTGTACAATTTGTGTGCGTATTAATCCAGGCTGGAACAGAGGTGATTCGTAGTGGCCGCGTAGGTAGTGGTGCCAGAACCCTGGGTTTGCAACGGGCGCGCCCGTCTCTACGGTATTGTGGGATCAACCCGGATCAGTACTTAACCAGTGCCGTGCCCTTCTCCGTCACCTCACGGTGAATGTTTCGAGGTCACTCAGACGCCCCCTTCACCTTTTGTCTTGGTCGATATATTTTCCAAGTATCCCTCACGCAGGCATCACATCCTCCCATCCTCGCGACAGATCTCCGGAAGCTTTGTTCCCGTGTGCAAACTTCTTTTGACGCGACCCGGCGTCAGTATACCGCGACACCAGCCAAAGTTGTCGTTCGATTTCATCAAAATACCTACACCTCCAGATCGCCACGGGGATCAAAATGGCTCCTCATAGTGAGATCGACAGCCACGACACCAACGGCAACGGCTACTCCAGCGGTGTCAATGGCAACACGCATGCTGCTCCCCAGAGCACCCACCGGAACCGATCTGTGCACCTCAAGGCCTCGGATGTGGACTCTGTCCACGACCTCCTCTGCGTGGGCTTTGGCCCGGCCAGCTTGGCCATCGCCGTGGCCATACACGACGCCCTCGAGTCTGGCAGCCTGAAAGAGTGCCCCAATGTCTTGTTCCTGGAGAAGCAGGCGAGGTTCGCCTGGCACGCGGGTATGCTGCTGCCCGGAGCCAAGATGCAAATCTCTTTCCTCAAAGACATGGCATCCCTCCGCGACCCGCGGTCGCACTTCACCTTCCTCAACTATGTCCACAAGAATGACCGTCTGCTGGACTTCATCAACCTGGACACCTTCCTGCCGGCGAGGACCGAGTATGAGGACTACCTCCGCTGGTGCGCGAGCCACTTTGATGACGTCGTGAGATACAACACCGAGGTCCTGTCCGTATCACCCGTGGAGGACCCCAACGGCGTCAAGACCTTCACCGTCGTCGAGAGGAACAGCAAGACGGGCGCCCTCAGCACACATCGTGCGCGCAACGTGATTCTTGCCATCGGCGGTCAGGCTTCGATCCCCAAACCTCTGCCGGCCAAGAACCCGCGTGTGATTCACTCTTCCCAGTACGCGTACATGGTGCCCCAGCTGCTGCCTGACCGCAGTGCACCCGTCAAGGTCGCGGTCATCGGAGGAGGCCAGAGCGCGGCTGAGATCTTCAACAACGTGTCCAACCTGTACCCCAACTCCAAGACGTACTTGGTCAACAGAGCGGAATTCCTCAAGCCAAGTGACGACTCCCCCTTGTGAGTCTCTTCCCCTCCTCCCCACCAGATTCGACGGATGTATGGATTCGGAACTGCTTAGCTGACTCCGGACGCAGTGTCAACTCGATTTTTAACCCTGAGTTCGTCGACAGGCTGTACCCCAAGCCTGCCCCGTACCGCCAACAGCTGATCAAGGAAGCCAAGGCCACCAACTATGGCGTCGTCCGGCTGGGACTGATCGAGACCCTCTTCGAAATGATGTACGACCAGAAACGGACGATTGGTCACGATGAGACCAAGTGGCCTCACCGGATCATGGGCGGCAGGCAGATCGTTGCGGTGGAAGGCGGTGCGGATGGCAGGTTCCAGATTCGGCTGCGACCGGCTGTGCCCGGCGATGTCACCCTCGAGGCTGACGGGCTGGTCGAGACGGACGACCGCCCTCTGTCTCCATCTGACGAGGAGCTGCTGGACGTCGACCTCATCGTCGCGGCGACGGGGTACCGCCGAACGGCACACGTCGACATGCTCAAGGACGCGTGGAGCCTGCTGCCGGATGCTCAGGACGGTGCGGTCGAGGGCCACGCCCGATCTGACCAGTGGTCGGTCCAGACTGACGACGGTGAGAGACGAGTGCTGGAGGTTTCGCGTGACTACCAGGTCAGGTTTGCCAAGGGGGCCATTTCCCCTGGATCTGGAGTCTGGTTGCAAGGTTGCTGTGAAGGCACCCACGGTGTAAGTCCACCTTCTGATGACGAAACCACCAACCCACTCTTCGCCCCTTCCTCCCCCCCCCCCCCAAAAAAAAAACAACAACAAAAAAACAACTCCTTCCCTCTCCATGTTCTCGTTGCAGCCTTTACTGACAGCCTCTCAGTTGAGTGATACCCTGTTGTCGGTTCTGTCGACCCGTTCCGGTGAGATGGTGGAAGCTATTTTCGGAAAATCTGCATAAGGTGATGTTGGGCGTCTGGCATCGATGATTTTTATTTCTTTTTTACATTGATAGAGGAGCCAAAAAAAAATTGAAGTGTTTGCGAGGAGTGCATTCAAGGTGGCTAAGAATTTTTGTACATAGTATTCAGTTTTCTGCCTCATTGGTCATCAAGTCAAATTGAAAGGAATTTGAAGAGAGCATCAAACATGGCATCCAAGGTTTTATGAGGCAGAGGTTGCATTTTGTGCGACTTACTTTTTGTCTCGTCGACGAATCCAGACCCTTTCTCTTGGGGAAACCCATGGATACTGTTTCTCAACATGATGCTATCTATGCTATCTTGCAGGTGTAAAACTGTGTGCTCCCGCTATCCCCATCTTACCGCGCCTGCGTACAGGTATCCAATAGAGTATCGCATTTGAGGGGAAAGGGTCAGAGGAAAACCGACTTCGAGGACGGGGTGGTCGCCCACCGGGTTACCACAATTTCCTGAGCTCCCATCTGGCTTCTTTGTAATTTCTTACTCGGGCACTCTGTGGTGGAATCGCACTCTGACCAGAACTTGAATGTCTACGTCCAAGTCACTGTATTGCCTTGCCATACGACATAGGTAGCAAAATACAAGGTACTTTGTATAAGCACATCATTGTCGACAAAGCGCTCGTGTTTAATTAACGATCTATATGTCCACCAAGGGTATAGCCCTCACTTACTGTGTACTCACTCTGGCTGTGTGGGTGGCCGATTACGGACCACAGCGCCGTGAGATCGCTGTAAGATCCTGTAAGGTACTGACGTTTTACGTGATGCCAGGGGCTTGGGACCGCTGTGGAAATGCAACGACATCCCACTCCAGGTTCCCGGGTGTGCGCCCAGCACCAAGGATCGCCTGGAGCGGCTCTTCTGCGCAGGACACATTTTGTACCGGGGTTAAATACGGTCACCTAATGGTGACGCAATGGAATTACACATTGGAAAGTGCGACCAGAACAGGCAGCAGGGCGACGCCAGAGGCAGGTTTCAACGACATCCAACGTTCCGGGCGTCGAATTCGCCCATGTTCAACGACGTCTCTGGCATTGACTTTCATGATGACCATCGCGCCCGTTCCTATAGGCTGCCCACCGCCCATGCACAGGATTCCACCATCATCAGCCTTGTCACCTGTCACTTGACTGTCGTCGTCAAAGACCCCCAGAATAATGAAATAACAGGCTCGAAATGGGGAGAGCTAGCGGGCGGGAGACAAATCAGAGCTGTGGCATTTCAAATCCGAGACCCTCCAGAGCCACCATACTACCACCCTCCTTCGTCTCAAGGCTCCTCGCCTGCTCGCACATCCCGCACTAGAGTCGATGGAGGTGGCTCAAACAGGGCGGCCTGGCTGTGCGGCTGCTACTATATCCACACCCTCTCTTGGACGTGAGCCCACGGCTTACTGTGTACACACATGCTGTCACCACACACTTGCCATACCTAGTACGCCTGGCACACCACCCCAATTCGGTCCTTTCGCTTGGCAGTACCCGACGGTCCTGGCCTGGGCCCCGACGACTACGACGTCCCTGTTGCCCTGCATCGGAGCTCTTGAGGTCCCTGCCGCCGCGGTCATAGTGGGCCGTTGGGATGAACCAGCCCATGATGCTGTCAAGTAATACCGTTGATCTTGGAAACCAGTGGGAACACTTGAGCCTCGCCTCAGTTTCACTTCCGTTTGTCGCAGTCTCTACCGGACGGACAAGCCCCTGCTGCGCGGTCCATCCACCATAATGGAACCTCCGTTTTCACTGACACCGACTTACACGATAAACTACCATGTAACTTGTACACTTATACCCACATAAAGTTCCCTCATCTTCACCATTGCCCTCCCGAGAATGTCCATCGCCATGCCAGAACAACACGAGGCCATCACTTTGCCTGCGTTTCTTTTCACCTTGGGGTCTTCTTGAAATAGGCATCAGTCTTTACACATCCCTATCATACAGCTTACCTCCTTCATTGTACCTCCCGGGACCGTGGACTCGCGCGATGCCCCAAGAAGCCGAAGACATGGCCACCTCGACGTCGCCGACGGCCCTTTCTATTCTCAACCCGCATCCTCAGCGTCTTTCAGGTCCTGTTTACCTCCATCAGCTCGTCAGGGACGCCTCGTCCCATCACATCCCTGCAATCGACTACCAAGGCCCAGATGGGAACCGTAGGACGGTCTCCTACTCCCAGTTTCACAGGCGTGCTGGGAGACTGGCAAAGAGGATATTGGCCGCCTTGTCCGAACACCATGTCGGCAGCCAAGAACAGCTCGTCGTCCCGCTGCTTCTGCCTCAGTGTCCCGAGCTGTACATCTCGCAGCTCGCAGTCCTGAAGGCCGGAGGAGCCTTTTGTCCACTGAATCTGGATGCCCCACCAGAACGTGTACGGTTTATATTTGGCGATGTATCGGCCAGGGTCGTCATCACATCCTCAGCCCTCCGATCTAAAGTCGACGCCCTCGGTTTAGATGTTACGGTCCTGGTCATTCATCCAGAAGATACCGAAGATGGTCCAGAACCAGAGGGCAGTCTCACCCGGGAGGTCGAGCCGAGCAACCTGGCATATGTCATGTACACATCTGGCTCAACTGGGACACCAAAAGGAGTGGGCATCTCTCACGATGCTGCAACTCAGGCACTCGTCGCTCACGACCGTCACATTCCTCATTTCTCTCGATTCTTGCAGTTTGCTGCACCGACCTTTGACGTGTCTGTCTTTGAGATTTTCTTCCCTTTCATGCGAGGCGCCACCCTCGTGAGCTGCGAAAGAGCAGACATGCTCAACGATCTCCCAGCTGTGCTGAGATGCCTGGAGGTCGACGCTTGTGAATTGACTCCGACCGTGGCCGGCAGCCTCCTCCGGAAGCGGGAGTATGCACCAAATCTCCGCTTGCTTCTGACAATAGGCGAGATGTTGACGGAGCCCGTCATCAGGGAGTTTGGAGGCGACGAGGTCAAGTCTAGCATATTGTGGGCTATGTATGGTCCAACAGAAGCGACTATTCACTGCACCCTCCAGCCGTCTTGTGAGTCGGCGGCTTCACCAAACAATGTCGGCTTTCCCCTCGACACTGTCTCTGCATTTGTCCTGGAGCCTGCAAAGGAAGATGGCTCTGGTGATATCAAGGTTTTGCCTATGGGTGAGATGGGCGAGCTGGCTGTGGGAGGGCACCAGACAGCAGTGGGCTACATCAATCGGCCCGAACAGACGGCAAAGGCTTTCATCGACACGCCATACGGCCGCCTCTACAGGACGGGCGACAAAGCTCGGATGAGGGAGAATGGCACCATCGACTGTTTCGGCAGGATCTCTGATGGTCAGGTCAAGCTTCGCGGTCAGAGGATCGAACTGGGCGAGATAGAACAGGCGGTTCTTCGAACCCCGGGATGCCATGGGGCTGTGGCTTCGGTTGTGCAGGGCATCATCGTTGTGTTCTGTGAGACAGACAAACAGGACGACAAGACCAATGATGAGGTTCTGCAAATATGTCGACAGTGGCTGCCAGCCTTCATGGTACCTGGCGATGTCGTTCTCATGGATGCGTTTCCGAGACTACCTTCTGGCAAGGTCGATCGGAAGCAGCTGCGTTCTGGATACGAAGCTGCCAAAGCCGAGGAGAATGAAGCTTCAGAGGAGTACAAGGATGATATTGAGCGACAATTGGCAAGACTCGCCGAGGAAGCCTTGGGCGTGCAAATCAGCTCCTCTTCCGTACTATCCTCATCTGGCATCGATTCTCTTGCCGCGATCAAACTGGCCTCTCGCCTGCGTTCAGCTGGATTCAGCGTCAGTGCTGTCGACGTCCTCAGCTCCAGGACACTCTCCCATCTGCGGACAGTGGTCCGACAAGAAGAAGACACTGCAGGCCCAGTGAGTGCAGAAGCCGAAGACGGCAACGGGGCTACGGAGCTGGTGACCAGCGCCGCTGAGAACTTGGGAGTTGAGCTCGATGTTATCGAGGCCGTCGCATCATGTGCGCCCATGCAAGTTGCCATGCTTGCCGAGACGCTGAAGACTCCAGAGGCATATTGCAACTGGATCGAATTACAAGTGCCCCCGACACATGAAGCCGAAACGATAGCTTCGTGGTTCCGAGACCTGGCCCGGTGCAACGACGCCTTGCGGACAAGTTTCATCGCACTGAACGGTAGATTCAGACAAGTCGTCTGGAAAGATCTGGATGTCAGCAGCATCAAGACAGTCACGAGACTCAAGAGGCAGTATCAGTTGGATGAACAAGGGTTCATCAATCCTTTCTCAGTTCAGATCCTTACGACTGGTTCAACCAAGCACACGACTGTTCTGCTGCAAATCCACCATGCCCTTTACGATGGCTGGTCGTTCGACATTCTCTTAGCTGATCTCAGCCTCCTTGCGCGAGGCGAAGGAATTGCCAAGCGACCCTCGTTCCGTTTTGTTTCGGACTATTACAACTCCTCCGACTTTTCTCGCCAGACCGACGCTGCCCGAGGGTACTGGGCGGAGTATCTCTTGGGTCATCAACCCACTCTGATGCCTCAGATGCTGGCCAAGCATCTCAAGACCGGCCAGGTTCTCTCTGCTCAACGTACACTAAGTGTTGTCGCCTCAGACGTCCACGAGGTCTCATCTCGCCTGAACATCAGTCCCCAAGTCCTATTTCAAACCTGTCTGCTTTGGCTCTGGGGCTCCATTCTGGGAACTGATGATGTTGTAATTGGCAACGTCACATCAGGTCGCACCATTCCTGTACAGGGAATCGAAGATGTCGTGGGTCCATGTTTGACCTCGATACCTTTGAGGGCCAGAACTGGCCAAGTCCAGACAATCAAGGAGCTTCTCGAAAGCATTCATGCCACCAACAGGCAGAGTCTTGCCCACTGCACTTTGCCACTCGCCGAAATCAAGAAAACCGCTGGCATTGCTCCCGGCCAGGCTTTGTATGATGTCCTCTTCGTCTACCAGGAGTCTATACCCAGTCGTTCGGCGCAAAAACAGCTGGATGAAGTCCGACAAGTCGCCCATGAGGACTATCTGGAGACCAAGCTGCTTGCAGAGATCGAGCCCACGGAGAAGGGTTTTCAGCTGCGTGTGACTTGCCACGCTGATGTCTTTCATCACGGTTACATGCAGCTGCTTCTGAGACAGTTTGAATCCATTCTCGCTCACATCGTCAAGAACCCATCGGCCGAGATCGACACCATCGCAGGTTGCTTCTACGACAAACTTCTGTCAACGTACAACCGTACACCCAAGGCCTTGGCAGGTTGCCCTGACATAGCAACTCTTTTCGAGCACTCAGCGGCAAAGCAGTCTGGAAAGAATGCAGTTTGCTTCGCTGAGGCGATCAGTGACGGGGTGGCTGACCTCAGGGTAATTTCCTACGGCGAGCTGAACAGTCTAGCGAACAGAATCGCTCGGCATTTGAAGGACGCAGGCGCGCTGGAAGGTCAGGCCGTTGCCATCATCATGGAGAAATCGATCATGCTGTACGCCGGAATATTGGGAATCCTAAAGGCAGGCTGCGCGTACATGCCGCTCCTCCCTACCACACCTAAGGCGCGGATAAAGACAATTCTGAACCAGGCGGGTGTTCGGCTTTGCGTCTCAGACGAGGTCTCAGCAACGGATTTCCCAGAACTCGAGCTTTGTCATTATGTCAGTCTTCGCAACGCAAATCTTGAGGACTACGACAGTGAGAATCTTGGAACAGCGGTCGATCCAACCAGAATAGCCAACATCATCTACACATCGGGGAGTACAGGTGTTCCAAAAGGTGTCTGCGTAACGCAACTCAACATATGCAGCAACCTCGACGTTCTTTCGAGGATTTACCCTGTCAAGGCGAACTCCCGAATGCTGCAGGCATGCTCTCAAGCATTTGACGTCTCTGTCTTCGAAATACTGTTTGCTCTCACCCGAGGCATGTGTCTCTGCGCCGCCACCAACGACACGCTGTTCGCTGACCTGGAGCGCTCCATCAACGCCATGGACGTGACGCATCTCAGCATGACGCCGACCGTCGCGTCGCTGGTCGATGCCACCCACGTTCCCAACGTGGAGTTCATCGTGACGTCAGGCGAACCCATGACGACAGAGGTGGCCAAGAAGTGGGCAGGCAAGCTCTACCAAGGTTATGGTCCTTCGGAGACGACCAACATCTGTTCAGTCAAGAAGATGACTTCCGAAGACCACATCCGCCACCTTGGGCATAGCTTTGAGAACACCTCTGCCTTCGTGCTGGCTCCGAAACGCCTGGACGTCGTACCCATTGGTGCCGTCGGTGAGCTCTGCTTTGGTGGCGACCAAGTCGTGGCCGGCTACCTCAATCTTCCTGGCATCACAAATGAGAAGTTCATTACCCACCCGAAATTCGGACGCGTTTACATGTCTGGAGACGTTGGTCGAATGCTGGCAGATGGCTCACTTCTGATTGTGGGGCGAATCGACGACCAGATCAAGCTGCGCGGCCAGCGGATCGAGTTAGGCGAGATCAACAACGTCGTGGCTGCGTTTAGCGAGGTTTCCAACTGTGTCACGATGCTCGTCAACCAGAGAGATGATGGCGCACAGCATCTGGCTTGTTTCTATGTGCTGGCATCTGCTGAGAGCGGTAAAGTCCAGCTTCTACCAACAGGTGGCAGACTGACTGAGAAGAGCGAGGCCATTTTCAGTGACCTACGGTCTCGTCTGCCGAGCTACATGGTGCCATCGTACCTCATTCCCATATCGAACATTCCCATGACTTCTTCCGGCAAGGTCGACAAGGCGAAGCTGAGAGACGTTTTTGGTACCCTCGGTCCCAAAGCTCTTGAAGCTTTCAGCGCCAGCGCTGTGTCTGCGGCAGCGGACCATGACTGGTCCGATGACGAGCGAAGGGTCGCTGCAGTCGTGGCGAGCGTGCTCAAGGCACATTCGCAGGATGTTGGACGATGGACGCCGCTCACAAGCTTGGGGCTGGACTCCATCTCCGCAATTTCTCTCGCCAGGGAGCTGCAAAAGTCGTTCGCTCGGAGACTGCCTATCTCAGCCATCTTGCGCAGCAGCTCGGTATCAAGACTCGCTGCGCTCTTTTCCGAGGGTCGGACTGAGACTCTCGCGGATACCGAGGACCTGGATGCCTTGTCGCCAGAGTTTGCAGACAATGTCAAGCAGCAGATGAGCATGAAAAGCCAGGAGGTAGAGGCCGTTCTGCCATGCACCCCGCTGCAGGAGGCAATGCTGGCATCGTCTACTGACGATGCCTCATACCTCAACAAAATGCTGTTCCGTCTACATGTTGACCCCGATATCATGAGAAAGTATTGGTCTCTCATGTTCCGAAGACACGGCATCCTGCGTACATGCTTCTTCAGCACAAACGACCGAGAACATGCCATGGCGCAATGTGTCCTCAAAGAGTGGGAACCGGAATGGCTCCACCTCGACGTGGCCGAGTCTCTCGATGATGTGATCCGCAAACACGCTGAGGTAGTTCCTGCTGCCATCGACTCTGGTGTACCTCCGATCTCTCTAGCTGTGCTGCATGAGAGCGAGTGTCATTACCTATCGTTCGTCTGCCATCATGCCATGTATGATGGCGTGGCGATATCGCGACTTCTCGAAGAGATTGAGCTGGTTGCGTCCGGTGCTGAGCTTCGGTCAGCGCCATCGTACGAGCCATTCCTCCGAGAAGTTTTGGCGTTGCCAGCGTCGACGGACGACTTCTGGAAGCAGCGTTTGGCTGGTCTGAAGCCGAAGTCTCTGCCTCGAGCTTCTGAGACTCAGACTGGCCGCGATGTTCTTAGTCAAACCTTCGATATTCCTCTGTCTAGCATCGAAGCCGGTCTAAAGACGCTGAATGTCTCCATGCTGTCTCTTCTGCAAGCCTCATGGAGCACGCTCCTACGTATCATTCTCGGATCCGAGGATATTTGCTTCGGCAACGTGGTCAACGGCCGAACCGGCACGGTCGACAGAACTGAGGAGCTCGTCGCCCCCTGCTTCAACACTGTACCTACGCGTGTCAACTTCCAGGAACACCGGAGAAACGTCGAAGTCTTGAGGTTCTTCCAGTCATTCAACCCAGAGCTACTCCAATACCAGTTCACGCCACTCCGGCGTCTCCAAGCCCTTCTCTCCACGAACGGGTCGAGACTCTTTGACACCTTGCTTTTGCTGCAACAACCTCCTCGGCCTCTCAACCAAGACCTGTGGATCTTGGAGAGGGATGATGGCGAGATGGATTTCCCCTTGGTTTGTGAGGTCACTCCCTCAGCTGGCCGCGACGAGCTGGAAGTGAAGCTTCATTTTGATCGGTGAGTCTACTTGCTTATCCAAGGCGGCCTGAGGCGTGCTAACTAACGCTGCAGCTCACACATTTCTGATGCCTTTGCATCTTTTGCTTATGATACCCTATCTCATATTGTCTCGTCTTTTCTGCGATACCCATCTTCGCATGTCGTTTCAAAACATTCTCTTTCTTCCTCTCTTCTTAAGGGACTTGATTCACTCCGTCTGATTCACCCCACCGAGACGCCCGAGGACGCCTCACTTCCGTCTGACGCCAGTGAGGGCTGGTCAGAGCCTGAGGAGATCATTCGTTCAGTCCTCTCTGAGATCTCTCACACAAGACAAGACAAAATTACCCGACACACGACCATTTTCAGGCTAGGACTGGACAGTATCAATGCAGTGCAGGTAGCAGCTCTGCTCCGCAAGGCAGGCTTCTCTGCGATCAACGCGACAGATGTCCTGGAGAATCCAACATGCTCGAAGCTCGCATCAAAGTTGACAGACCTTTCGGCCAGTCATGAAAAATCTCCTCTTTACGACTTGGACGGCTTCCAAAAGCGAGCAAGAACACTGATACAAGAAGACAGTAAGAGTGTTGAAGCAGTTCTGCCCTGCACCGCTCTTCAGATGGGACTCCTCACGGAATTCTTGAACTCTGAGGGCAAAGACTACCTCAACTTTATCAGCTTCCACTTCGATGCGGACGTCACGGCACAGGAAGTGAGGGACGCTTGGGAGCAAGTTGTCAAAACCCACGGACTACTTCGCACAGGTTTTTCGCCTCTGGACGATGATGACGCTTCCTTCGCAATGCTAATGCACAAGTTTGAGGCCGACGCAGTACCCGTGCATATCCAGGATGATGCCATTGGCTTCAACCTCGCGACTTGGCAGGACGCTTCTTCGCGAGCGGTACTTGAGAACCTCCGCCGGCCTCCTTGGCAAGCAGTTCTCCTTGGTGTGAGCTCGGGCGTCGATATGCATCTCGCTATACATCACGTCATCTACGATGCTCATGCTCTGCAGAGCGTATTCTCCAATCTGTACAAGGCGATCCGTGGAGACGCTCTGCAACAAGAGACAGACCTCGGCACCGTGGTACAAGACATCATCACCGAGACTCACAGATGCAAGAAAAGTGCTCAGAGCTTCTGGGAGAAGCATGCTGCCATGGTCACCGTCGACAAGTTTCCCGTCATGACTCCTCTCGGACAACAACAACGTGGCATACTTGTTCGATCAAGAAGTTCGGCCTTGTCGTTCCGCGCTTTGGAAGATGCTATCAAAGATGTTGGCTTCACGGTCCAAGCAGTAGCCCAAGCGGCATGGCTCAGAATCCTTTCATCTTACCTGGGCGAGTCCGCCGTTACCTTTGGCACGATTTATTCGGGTCGGAGCTCTGAGATGACGCGCGATGCAGTATTTCCTTGCATCACGACGCTGCCAGTCATCGCGCAGAACACATCTTCCAACCGCCAGCTTGTCCAAACGATGATGGATTATAATGCCGGGCTCCAGCGTCACCAACGGACGCCGCTGACCGATATCCAGCGATGGCTCGGTCGTTCGAATACCAGACTCTTTGATACGCTCTTGGTCTATCAGCATTTCGAGCACGGCGATGAGCAGAAGAAGCCGTGGCAGATTATTGATGAGCAAGCTACTGTCGACTATCCTATCTCTCTCGAAATCGAGCCTCAGCAAGACTCCGTCGAACTCCGCCTCACGTTTTTCAGTGACATTCTACCCTCTGACCAAGCCGAAGTACTCCTTCAACAGTTTGATGCCGCATTCTGTGACTTGGCTCAGCACGCGGACGGCAATGAAGACGACCTCTTGAGAACCTCTCCAGAACTATTTTCCGTCCTTCCCGCCGAGGAAACAGAATTGGAATCAAGCATCACGTTCCTCCACGGATTCGTTGAGGCGAGCTCGCGAGCTCGATCTGACAAGACTGCGTTGGAATTCGTCAATGGTTTCGAGAGGGGCAGACCGATCTCCCAAAAATGGACTTACAAAGCTTTGGACGAAACTGGCAACAGAGTTGCAAACATGCTCGCCCCTCATGTGGCAGTGGGCGACATCGTGGCCATCTGCTTCGATAAATCTCCTGAAGCGCACTTCGCAATGCTGGGTATCTTGAAGGCTGGTTGTGCGCTGCTCGCCTTGGACCCAAGCGCCCCGTCATCTCGCAAAGAGTTCATCCTGCAGGACTCAGGGGCTGCTGTGCTTCTAACAGACCGATCAAGGAGTGTGGACCCGGGATTCGACGTGTCTGTGCCTATTGTGGTCGTCGACGAGGAGAATCTGGCATCATCTAGTCCTGCCGTACCCGAGCTTAGTCGTCCATTGACACCACAGGACAGGAGCTACTGTCTCTACACCTCAGGCACCACAGGGACTCCGAAAGGCTGCGAGATCACCCATGAGAATGCCGTTCAGGCAATGCTCGCCTTTCAGAAACTCTTCGAGGGTCATTGGGACCAAGACTCGAAGTGGCTTCAATTCGCGTCTTACCACTTCGACGTCTCCGTGCTGGAGCAGTACTGGACATGGTCAGTCGGCATCACCTTGGTCGCCGCGCCAAGAGATGTCATCCTCGAGGATCTTGCTGGAACGATATCTCGTCTCGAGATCACTCACATCGATCTCACACCCAGTCTGGCGCGTCTGATCCATCCAGATGAATGTCCCAGCCTGTGCAGAGGCGTCTTCATCACCGGCGGTGAGCAGCTGAAGCAAGAGATTCTTGATGCTTGGGGCCCGAAGCGCGTCATTCACAACTTCTACGGGCCTACTGAAGCTACTATCGGCGTGACCTCGTTTCCCTGCGTGCCAATCAATGGGAGATCTTCCAACATAGGAAGACAATTTGCCAACGTAGGCTCTTATGTCTTGCGTCCTGGTACAGATATTCCCGTCTTGAGAGGTGGCGTCGGCGAGCTCTGCGTTTCGGGCAAGCTTGTCGGAAAGGGATACTTAAACAGGAACGACCTCACCGCGGAGCGGTTCCCAACTCTGCAAGCCTTCAGTGAGCGTGTCTACCGGACGGGCGATCTGGTTCGCGTTCTCCACGACGGCTGCTTTGACTTCCTCGGCCGAGCTGACGACCAAGTCAAGCTCCGCGGTCAGCGCCTCGAGATCGGCGAGATCAACCATTGTATTAGGTCCGACGTCCCCGAAATCACCGATGTGGTCACTCTGGTCGTTCGCAATGAGAAGCAGCAGAAGGATCTTCTCGTTTCGTTCGTGGTCACAACGCAGGATCAGAGGTCCAAGGGCCTCACGGTCATCGGTGGAGAGGAGGCAGCCAGTATTGGCCAGAAAGTGCAGCGAGCATGCCGCGAGAAGCTCCCCAGCTACATGGTTCCTACATACATATTGCTGCTACCATTCATACCTCTGTCGCCGAACAACAAAGCGGAGTTCAAGGAGCTACGGGCAATGTTCAACAGTCTGTCACCCGATCAATTAGTGGCACCATCTTCCAACTCGAGTATCGACCTGGGCGAATTTGGCGCGAGAATCAGCAAAGCGCTGAGCAGCATGACTGGTGTTGCGGTGTCCAGCATCTCTCCCGTCACCAGTATTTTCGAGCTGGGCGTGGACTCGATCTCAGTCATGAGACTGGTGATGGCCCTCAAGCGAGAAGGCATCAAGCACGCCACTCCAGCTGCCATTATGAGAAACCCAACCGTGGCCGACCTTGCCGAGGCATTGCAATCCGTGCAAAAGTCTCCTGACGCCTCCACCGTTGTTCTTGAGGCAAGGCAAGCGGTCGGCGCGTGCCAGCACCGCCACAGGGGCCTTGTATGCCGGGCCCTATCCATCTCTCCTGACCACATAGAGTACATCGCGCCGTGCTCGGCACTGCAGCAGGGAATGATCTCACGGTCAACAACCGAGGCCAACAAAGGCGCCTACTTCAACACCTTCCGGCTTGAACTGAACTCGAATGTCTCTCTACCGAAGCTCCGCACAGCATGGGAAACACTGATCGCTACACACGCGGTACTGCGAACGCGTTTTGTTTCGACCACGGACGGCTATGTGCAAGTGGCAGTGAAAGATGCAGGAATCACCTGGAGCGAACTTGACCTGACAGAAGCCGATGACCTGGAAGTTCTGTCATCCGAACGTCGAACAGCGTGGATTGAGAGGAACAGCCGGAATGTTGAGCTTCCTCTTGAGTTTCTGGCGGTGTCTCATGGCGAGGTGCGGTTGTTGATTGTCTATATCTTTCACGCAATTTACGACGCCAACAGTCTCGGCTTGATGCTAAGGAAGGTGACCCTACTATATGAAGGTGAAGAAGACGCAGTTTCGGCCCCAAGTTTTCTCGATGCTCTTCTTTACGGTCCGTTGAGAAACTACGCGCATTCCAAGGACTTCTGGGCTGAGCATCTGAGCGGCAACAAATTCACTGCCATGCCTCAAATCTCGGAGGCTACAAGCCATGCAGATCTCAGCATCTCGCGTCGAATTCCGTTCGACGCTCTTGAGAAAATTCGCAAAGAGTTGGGCGCCACACAACAGGCAATCATCCAAGCTCTCTGGAGCACTGTGTTGCAGCCATACTTCCCTTCAGGAGTCACTTTCGGCATCATCGTCTCGGGCCGATCCATCGATGTGGGAAACGTGGACGAGACCATTGGCCCGCTTTTCAATACCATCCCCTACCACCATCGTATTTCTCGAGGCCAGACATGGTCGACGGCCATCCGTCAATGTCACGAATTCAACACGGCTACCCTGCCGTTCCAGCATGTCCCCTTGAGGGACGTGCAGAAATGGTGCTCTGGTGGCAAGCCTCTCTTTGACACACTGTTCTCCTTCCAGCGGGCTTCTGATCCATCAGGAGCCCCTCAAACACTGTGGAAGGAAGTCGGATCGAACGTGAACCCGGATTACCCGCTGTCTTTGGAGGCGACGTTGTTACCCGACGGTGCGTTGCAGGTTTTGCTGGTCACACAGAAGGGCGTGGCGGACGAAACTGCGCTGAACCGTCTTCTCGATGATCTTGAAACCACTGCAAAGGCCGTGGAGAAAGATCCGAGGGCCCTGGTGTCACCAAGCTCTAATGGGGTCGTTGCTATCGATTCTCTAGTCGATGATACACTACAGGATCAGAACCCTTCTTCTGAGGTTGACCCAGCATTCGAGTGGACATCTCAAGCCAAGACCATTCGCAAAGAGATCGCCCACCTCGCTGATGTTGAAGAGTCATCGGTCACTCCCAACACGACTCTCCTTGAGTTTGGACTCGACAGCATCGACACAATCAAGCTGTCTGCACGGCTGCGAAGAGCGGATGTCATTTTGAGCAACGGCGATCTGATCAAGGGACAAAGCATCGCGCAGCTGATCAGTATCCTGCAAGAGAAAGAAACAGCGAAAGATGACGTCAATGACAGCGGGTACTCTTCAGAGGCCGAAGACAATCCAGAGTTCCTCAGAGTGCATCTAGAGGAGAACGGCCAGGACATGACCCACGTGCAGGATGTTCTTCCGCCCACGCCGTTGCAAGATTCCATGGTGTCCGAGATGCTTCATTCGGACTTCCAGCTGTACTTCAACCACGACGTGCTCGAGCTCTCGCCGGAGGTAGAGGCGGAGCGCCTCAAAGATGCCTGGAAGACTGTCATCAAGCACTCTCCGATCCTGAGGACCGTGTTCGTCGAGGTGGAAAGTCCAAGCTTCGAGTTCGCTTATGCGCAACTTGTCATGGACAGCCGCTTGCCGGATTTCAGCAACGTCAAGATCCAGTCCATCGAGGAAACATCTGTCTTGATGGAGCAAGCCCGCGAGAAGGCTCGTGCAGGCCGAGGTTTGTCGGACCTACTGCAACTTACCTTTGCTGAGCTGGGAGAGAGGACTTACGTCGTCTTGTCGATTGCACATGCCATCTACGACGGATGGTCACTTGGGCTCCTGCACCAGGATGTCGAGGCTGCTTACCGTGGAACATACGCAGAACGCGAGGCCTACACAGACTACTTGCGAGACATTGTTCGCCCGTCTAGAGAAGATGCCCGTGAATTCTGGTCGGACTATGTCTCCGACGCTGCGCCCACTTTGTTCCCTTCTCGCTCTGGCTCTAACGCCACAGAAGTGCACAGAGAAGAAGTCGCCCTTAGCGTCTCGGCAGCTTCCCTCAAGACGTTCTGCAAGCGCCATGGCATCAGCCAACAAGTAGTCGCCCAAACCTGCTGGGCTGCTGTTCTTGCAACTCACTGTCGGCGCTTGGATGTCACGTTCGGCGTCGTGTTGTCCGGCAGGGACAGCGAGGCCGCTGAGGCGATGCTGTTCCCGACGATGAACACCGTGCCCGTGAGAGCGGTCTTCCATGGGTCGGCTTCGGCGTTCTTGGGCTACATGCAGGAAAACATGACGAGCATCAACCAGTTCCAACACTTCCCATTGCGGACGATCCAAGCGATGGCTTCAGGCCGGCAGGGCAGCTTGTTCAACACGCTCTTCATCTTGCAAAAGGGCTCTGTGGACGGGCCGCCTCCGGATGAGACTGTTGAGCCGTTCGCCAAGTCTGTCGAGGGGGCATCTGCTGTGGAATATCCCGTCTGTATCGAGATGGAGGTTGGTGAAGCGAAGATCGTTTGGCGCACGGCCTGCGAGAACGGCCACTTATCTTCAAACGAAACGAAACACCTACTTGGTCAACTTGAAGATGCAACGAACTTCTTGATTCACTCCCCTCAAGGCGAGGTCCTCAAGTTCAGTGGCGATAGCGTGTCAGTCTGTGGTCTACCGCTGTTTCAACCGGAAGAGTCGCGGTCTTCGTTGCAGGGAGTGGGAGACGAGGCAGACGAAGACGACGATGAGTGGTCATCGACCGAGGCAACCATCAGATCTGTTCTCGCGGAGATTGCCGGGATCGAACAGGCTTCTATCAACAAGAGCCACAACATCTACCATCTTGGCCTGGACTCGATCAGCGCTATCAAAGTCAGCACTGCGCTGCGCAAGCGTGGCGTCACCGTAAGTGTGCGGGAGATGGTTCAGGCGACGTCCATCAGGAACATAGCTTCAAAGACTGCAGTGCCTTCGCCATCAGACTTTTCTGCGACGGACGACTTGCCGAGTGCAGTAGACGAAACACTCGAAAGCGTCAAAGCCGACTCGGTTCTGCAATCTGCCAATATCGCTGCTACGGACGTGGAAAGCATTCTGCCCGCCACTGCCATGCAGACACACGTGCTCAGCGTCTGGCAAAATACCAACGGCCAAGTGTTCTATCCCGAATTCCGCTTCCGACTCTCCGGTATCAGAGAGCGCCAGCTTATCGATGATGCTTGGAAGCGTCTTGTCGATGAGTTTGCCATCCTGCGGACTGTCTTCGTGGCCACTGGATCCGAGAAAGCTCCATTCTTACAGCTGGCGCTCCGGTCCGCTTCTACGATTGGGAATCCATTCTTGGCTCTCCATGTACGGGACCAAGGTGACGCCAACTGGCTTATCAGTCTAAAGATCCATCACGCTCTCTACGATGGCGTCAGCCTGACACTGATCACGGATCGCTTCAGAGAGATTCTGTCCCATGAAATGCCCAGCGGCAACGATGATTGTCCAATATCGTCATCGTGGAACGAATTGGCCGGATCTTCACTGAGTGGGCAAGCGCTGGAGAAGCGAAGGTCCTTCTGGCAGGACTACCTCGATGAAGCGCGCTCCACGCCACTCAAGACGTCAGGTGCCGTCTCGACCGGATCTGCAGGCGATCGCGTCAGCCATCTGCGCCGCAGAGCATTGGCCGACACCGCACCGTTGAAGGCGGTTTGTTCTGGAAACGGTGTTAGCATACAGAGTGTGTTCCTCGCCGCGTATGCCAAGTTACTCTCGTCGGCATCTGGACAGCAGGATGTCGTGTTTGGAGTGTACCTGGCCAACAGGAGCGCGCGTCAAGAGCTGCCCTATCCGACACTGTGTCTTGTTCCGCTCCGCGTGCGTGTACCGCAGGACTTTGATATTGCTGAGGTTGCTGCGAGGATCCAGCAGGATCTCCATCGGGTCTCGGACCCGGCGGTCGTCTCGGTGGGCTTGTGGGAGATCGAGGAGTGGACGGGCGTCGAGGTGCACTCGTTCGTGAACTTCCTGAGCTTGCCAGATGAACCTGCAGAAGCGCGTGACGACGACGGCCACGAAGCCGTCCAGCTCAAGGCAGTCGGTTTTGATGCGTCTGTCGAGCTGGGAGAAGAGAGTGATTTCGCAGACCCCTCACGACTGTCTTGGCTTGAGAAGAACCCCGCTAGAGATGCTTACCCTGTAAGTCGATGCCCCTTGTCCCCAGAGATGGCGTAGACGTGACAATGCTGACAATAGTGTGCAGGACGCTGTTGATATTGAGGCATCATTGCAAGCTGACGGAGCGATGGATATCGGAGTATTTGGTTCTCGTGCAAATTTGGTTGACAACGAGGCAGAGAATTTGGTGGACAGCATCATTGATATTTTGAGCACATAGAGATTTACATTGCCCCTCTGGTTCGCGATGGTAATACATAGTTTGGGCGCATTGGGGCATCGAGAATTTGCAAGATATAGAGAGCAATCAGACAGGTCCAAGCGTTAATTGAGAATAGTTCGGTGAATTCTTGGGTATCTTGTGCTACATTATATTATTTTTGAGTGTCTGGGACTCTTGTACGGCAGAATGTCCTACTTCTGCCTGATGTTTCTGGGCTTCCGCTTCTTGAAAGCCACGACCGGGGCATCCGGGCTCGTTGATGCCCCTTGGCCGTCCTCTGATTTGATGACAGGCACATCATCAGACTTGTCACCTCCAATTGGGATCCCCGCCGGGATTGGACTGTCTTCTTGCGATGGCTCCTGCTTGATGGGCTCCGCATCATAGTCGACCTCGGGCTTGACGCTGTCTCCATCAGGTTCAGCCTTTGCAGATGGTTCGGCATCCGTCATCCTTTTCAGATTCTCCGTGTCTGCGTCATCCTCGTCCTTCTGCTTGACCACCAGGCCCCCGCTGAGTAGCGCATCCAGATCCTCACTCGCGTCGCCTCCCGCCGTCTTGGAGTCGCGTCCCCACCGCCTGGGCTTCTTGAACAAGCCTTTGACAGCGTCTTCTTCTGCCTTTTCCTCATCTGTGCGCTCTCTCTTGTGGACGCCTCGTGCTCTCGCCTCGGGGTCGAGGTCCTCATGTTTCGGTCTCTCCTCGACGACAGTAGTGGATGTGACGGTCCAGTCGCCGACCATCGCCAGGTCCCCTCGGAACTCCTCTGGTATGTTCACGCCAAGCGAGGCAAGCTGCTCCGCCTGGCGCTTCCGTTCCGACTCGGTCAGGGCCCCGCCACCCCCATGGGCCGGTGCTGCACCACCAGGCCCCCGTGACCTTGGGCCGCCAGCCCCACTGTTGTTGTCATTATTAACGACACCGTTGAGCCGCTCAATCTCCCGGCGGGCGCGCTCCTTTTCGCGCTCCTCGTTCTCCTTGCCGCGGTGCAGGTCCCGCAGGGAGCGCTTGACGGCGCCCTGGTGCCTGCCGGTGGCCTCGTGGTTCTGGCGCTCGAGCTTGGTGTCGCGGACGTAGGTGGAGCAGTGCTTGCACCAGTACCTGGGCGTGGACTTCCAGTGTTCTGCCATGCTTGGGGATGGGCCGGGCCGGGGAGAGGGGCGAGAAAGGGGAGTACCCGTCCGTGTGTGTCACCCTTGCGTGGGGGAGGCTGGGGAGGGAGGGAGGGAGAGAGGATGGACGGGAGAGCCAAGGGAGGTTGCGCTGTGCTGTGGATCCGAGAGGAGCGGGCGTCGGAAGGGAGTCTCTGCGCGGTGAACCAGAGGTCAGTAGTAACTCGCCGACGGGATCGAACTCGGGACACTGTGGATCTTCGTGGTCAAAGGTTGAGAATGGTGAAAGTGATGTCGAAGATGGAACGTGTGGCGGCCGGCAACAAAGATGGAAGTTCGAGAGGTACGGGGGTACATTACGAGTGACTCGTGCTTATGTCATCCTCCTCTGTTGACGGGCACCCTGAAGTTTCGACGTTTCGAGTATACATACTTACACAACAGGTAATTCTGTTTGGTCTTCAGACCTCACTTCCGCTTCATCAGAGTACTTTGGCACCACTACCAGATCACAAGCCTCCCATCTTTTGAGTTGTCTTGTTTGCGATGCTTTGAATTTGTACGGTCTAGTGGCGTATGTACAGGGCAAGTCCTATTACCAACCATGTGGGCACTCAAGCACAAGACAAAAGTCCTCACGAGAGATTCCCACGACCATTTATTTCATCCTGGCATCTTGTCCCATGTCCATAATCATCATCCGAGGTGAGGAGAAAACTCCTCCCTGGTCCGTCCCGTATTGGGGGGGGGGGGGGGCCGGTGGGTACGGTTTTGCGTCCAACATGAAAAACAATCCAGTTCCGTTCCCGTCGTCCCATTCCATTCCACTCCTTGCCTTGCCTGCGGTGCACATCGAAGAAAGAAAGAAAGAAGAGAAAAAACCACAAATCCGTTTCCCACAAGTCCATTAACTGGAGCACGCCGCAAGACAGGCGGTGGCCCGACGAGTATTAACGCAACGTGCAAATATGCCATGAAAGAAGAGAAAGGACAGATCCTCCCTATGCTGTGCCATGCCCCGAGATCAAAGACACCTCTCTTCTTCTCTACCCTGCAATTTTTTGGTTGTAGTTGACGAAAAAGGCACAAGCAGATTCCTGCAAGATGACTAAGCAGTGAGGCTACCGACATCCGCATTACGAGCCTCGCGAAAGCAGTGTCGCGTATGCTAGAACCGACCAAAGAAAACGAGGGTGTCCACCACAAAACGAGCTGGTGGGTCGAGGAGAAGCGCGCGACGAAAGAGGGACCAAGACCCCAGAGGAGGGTTTGGTATCGCAACAGGCCGAGAGAACATGTGTGTGTGTGTGTGTGTGTGTGTGTGTGTTGGGATCTAGAAGAACGCAACCGCGCCGATCAGACCAACAATCAGCGCAGCCATCGAGCCCATCTGGACCGTGCCTGCGCCGCTGCTAGCAGGCGCCGAGGTGCCCGACGAGGACGACGAGGAGGTGCCGGACGCGCCAGCGGACGCCGTACCCGAGGCCTTGGAGGTGGCCAGAGTGCTGCCTCCCGAGGAGGCGGCGGCGCCAGTGCCGGACGCGGCACCGGTAGTGGCGGCCGCGGAGGAGCCGCCCGCAGCCGAGGTTCCTGCAGCGGGGGCGGTGGTGGCTGGGGCGCTGGTCACGGTGGGCACCGAGGCCGCGGGGGTGACCTGGATCTGGCCGTCCGAGTACTGGGAGACGGGCGCGAGGGTTGAGGTCTCGGGGTTGGAGGGAGCGCTGGTGACGCTGGCGCACGGAGTGGTGGCAACTTGGACCTGGCCTGAACGGGGGAAAGTTCCCAGGTGAGTACGTGTCTCGAGAGCAAACAAAACATGGTGCTCGGGTCGGAGAGGGGGGGGGGGTTTCGTGGCGGGCAGCTGGGGAGAGAAGCTTACCATCAGAGATCTGGGAGACCTGGCAGACAGGGATGCCTGTGGTGGTGGTCTTGACCTGGGGCTGTCCGTCGGAGATGGCGCTCACGACGGTGGTCGTCACAACCTGAGTTCCGACAACCTGACCGTCACCGGCCTCGGACGAAGTGCCGCCACATGGCATAATGATAATCTCCACGGGAGAGCACTGGGCGGCCCAGTTGCGGTCGTACAGGTTGTAGAAGTCACCAGACTCGCACTCGTACCAGACGGCAGAGCCGCCAAGGGCCAGGGAGCCGTTGCCGCACGAGGAAAAGCCCGAGGTGTAGATGGCGCCGGCCTGGGCGGGCTTGTCGAACTGGAACTGGAAGTTGCTGGCGATGTAGCCAGTTCGCGACTGCGAGTCCAGCAGGGCGCCATCAGCCAGGCTGGCGACGAGGGTGCCAGAGTCAGAGCAGGAGCCTCGCTTCTGCAAGGATCGTCAGTCCAACGGCCTCAAACCATCATGGCGGGTCTGGCGCCGTCCTGATAGGACACGCAAGACGGAAGTTTGGGTACGGGCAGGCTTTGTCAAGCATGGATTGGGCATGGGCAAGTCAACGTGTCACGCGACATGTGGGAGGAAGGCGTCTTCAGGCGGCGAACCAGCTGTTTCGCAACCTCAAGTGCTGTGAAGGGCATGGAGGGTGAATGATGTGTTGGTCTGTCGCACGGACGCACGCACGGACGCACGACAGTCTTGTCGTCGCGGTTTCCCGACATTGCGACCAGCAGGTGAAAGCGACAGAGACACAAACGGGGTGAAGGATGGCGGAGGGAGTGTTTGAGGACGTCAAGACTGGCAATTGGTGTTGTGGTGCTTGTGCTTGTGCTGGGAACCAACTTACAGAGATGGGCTCGGTGCGCTTCTGAGCACCGGCGACCTTAGCGACGGTGATCTCGAAAGTACCGTCGTACGAGGCAGAACAGCCCGCAGGAGCAGAGGCGGAGGGGGCGATGGCAGAGGTGACGCCCTGGGCGAGGGCGACACCAGCCATGCCCACGATGGCGGCGACGGTGGCGAAGGCCTTCATCGTGAGGTTGTTGTGTAGCGTGTTTTGGTGTGTTTTGATGAGTACTGTACCAGATTACGTTGATAAACAACTGTAGCGATCGGAAGATGAACGAACGAGCAGCTTGGAGAGAGAAACGGTCAGATCAGAGAAAGAATTGGGTTGCTGGTCTGGAGGAGGAAAGCTGGCAGGTGTGGTGGAAGTTCGTTGGGAGGAAGTGAATCGAGGTGAAGGGCAGAAAACACCACGGAAATATCATACCAAAGCGGGTCCTCGATGACAAAGCGAGTGGTCAGGGTCGGGGTTAGAGACGACAAGGAAAAGTCTCGGCACCGACGGGGCAAGGAGACAGAGTTACGACGATTAAGTTGGCGAGGGCACAAGAAAGGAGACCTGAGCAGTGGTGGTTCCGGAGGGGGGGGAGGGGGGAGAGTGTGGGCTTGATATACAGGCAAGCCGAGGGGGATCACAGAACAGGACTAACACGCTCACACATTCTCCAGAATGGCACGGAAAAGATACATGGGACACTCCTCAGAAGCCTCCGGAACTAGCAAGGGGACACAGATAAATGGTGAACAGACACACTTGATGGAGCAATTGGTCGGACCATCCTCTGAGTCAACACCCAGCCTGTGGGAGAGCCCCCAGGCTCACCAAGGGCCAACACCAGATGGCAGATGCAGGTGGTGGTTAGACCAGGTAACTTAGGTCTTTGTCCCGGGACACACACAATCACACATTGCGATATGCACCCAAAGGCCCAACAGAGAGGCAGGACAGGGAACCCCCTGGAGCTGGGGGCAAAAAGGATCATCGCAGATCGCCACGGGCGCGGCAAAACACCTAGGCTCCATCAGGTTCTGTGCGGCCCAAAGCAGGGGGGCTGGTGATCTTGCCATCCTGGTGCATGGGACGCTGCAGCCACCTCATGTACCCTCCCAAGGGATGTACATCTGTACATACATGCATGCATCCTGCAGGTGGCACATATGTAATTGTGGAAGCTGTGTGCTGTCTGTTGTGCGTGTTGTGGTCCATGTCCTTCTTATTATAAAAGCTATGTGGCCACCCACAATGCTTTTGTTGTTGATGTAGCCTGTAATTGTGGCTGCTGGGTTGGCACGAGTCAACGTTTGGAGCGACTTCTTCTGCCATCCAAACACCAAACGCGGCTTGCTTATCCACCGGGAACTTCGTCTGGTGTTCTGTAGCCAACCTCGCATCGGTGCAAGACGCGGCCCAAGGCCAGCGGGCGGGCCTGACTTCGCCGAGGCCCACGGCTCGAATATATCCCATCACACTCCAGCCCTCGTCTTGCGGGCCTTGCTTCTGGTTGAGGCTTCCCGACCGACACTACTGAAAACAGCGGGACGGGAGGGGATGTATGTAGTTTTGATAGAATACTAGCACTAGTATATATGGCCAGGGACAAGCTCGGACCGATGTCGGTAGCGTCCTCGAGGAGGCTGCTCTGCTATATAGTAGCTCAGGCACAGCTCCTGTCGGGTGCGGCCCGACCAGCCTCCGTCACCTGGCTAGCAGGTAGGTAGGTCGTCGCCGCCGGGTCTCTTGTTCTCAGACATGAACTAGACAGTACAAAGCTGCAGCAGTGCGAGCCCATCTCGCTGGAGTAGCGCGGGCCCCAAGGGAGACGGGGCCACGCCTCGATCTGGCACGACCGCCCAGAGGACGGCGAGGTGGAACGTTGAACCGGTGCACAGCAGATGCAACCGCCAGTGCTCCCTGTCTCTGTTGTGTGCTATGCTTATATTTAAACTTGTTGGTTGTCTCGCGGCCTCCAAGCCCGGACATGAATCCTTTGCTTCTGGAGGCGGGAAGAGTTGCTTTGCGATCTGGTTTCGATGTCGACGCGTCGAGAGAAGCAACCGCCTGAGCCTCGACCGGCCTTGCTGCCGAGGCCTTGTTGGATCCCTTGCCGAGGACCGTCACACAGTTGTATCCATTGCGAATGCTGGCCAAGCTTTTCCCAACTTCTCACGGAATATCCCTTGGGACGTGCCGGGGGTGGTCGAATTGCTTGCCGCTCCCGACCCAGCTGGAGCTTGAGGTCACTTTCGGTCACGGCCATTTCCCTTCTCCCGCGGTATCCTCGGGGTCTTCTTTTGAGATAAGGTACAGACGTTGAAACTTGCCAGTGCTGTTGCTTCAACTGCGTGGCGTCGGGACAACTTCAGGTTCGCATCTGAAGAAACAACTTCGGGCTGCACGACACGAGCGTGTACTCCGTACCCGTAGTAGCGGGGCGGTACTTGGGTCAACCGTAGCACGCTGCAGCAGACAAAGGGGCTAGGCCAGATCAACGTGCTGTGTCTGCCCCGCGTCAGCACCTCCTGTCACCTGTGCCGCACCCACGGCTGGCGTGTGCCTGGCCCGTCAGCCCGCGGGCGCTTGTTCTTCTGCTCGTCGTCCTCATTCTCTTCTCAGCGGGATCAGAAGCTGCGACGCGTGTACTGTAGGCTGATCAGTCAACCCTGGTCGGCGATAATAGAGTTTGGCGACCATCAGAGTTCAGCACCTGGGCAGCATCGCGGTCTGACCTCACCGACGTCGATGACGGCCCAGTGGGTCGTGTGCTCGTACCAGGCTAACAAGGTGGACATGTCGGTCTGTGACTTTGCCTAGGTAAGTACTTTGTGCTGCTGGCAGGTTTCCCCAACCACCCACAACGTTCCCCCTCTTCATAATTGGTCAATTGAGGCTTCAGTGGGTTGCGAGAATCCTGCAGCTGGCGACACATTTGTCGCCTGCGGCTACTCCAGCTGTCCAGGTCGCTAAAGGCGCCCATCTTTGAGACTAGCGTCTAGAGCGTGCGCTTTCATTCAAGGAACGTCCCTTTCGAGTCTGGTTCATCCTCCTAGGTCCAGGAGAACCTTGGGAAAAGGCTGGGCGGTGGAGATCACGCACCGCGCGGTAGTCATCTCGGATTTTCAAAGTCCTCGAGGTGATAACATCTCGTGGAACGATGACAATGTGAACATCCGCATGGCCCCTCCTTCTGGACAGTCGTACGAATTCATGAGGTCATCGCGGAGACTTTGCTCAAGTCGACCCACCTGATGCCCAGAGGAGTGGACCAGAGAGCCATCCCGGGTGGGGCCTGAGCGGGTTTCCTCCCCAGCCGCCCGAGATGCTGCCAACGCCGGCTCGCTAGTAAACGTGACAGGCAGATGGCAAGGACAAGCTTGTCACGGCCCCTGCCTGTGGCTCAACGACGGGCTGACTACTAACGATGTTTGCACCTGTCCCGTACCTCGTACTTATTACGCCGCGGCCATCAGCGCCACGTCTAACTGATCGAGTGGCCCCCAGCCCTCTGCCGGGATGAGGTCGTCGGCCCATCTGATCCGAGAGCTGGACTCTCTCATCTCATTCAGAGGCAGGCAGGATGGAGCAAAAGAAGCGCTCAACAGAGAAGTAGGCCGAGAGACGCCCATCATCAGGGGGGTCCAGCCGGTTGGCGGGGGGATGCGCTACCACACAATGGTACCAAGTGAGGTAAAAGTCATGGATCTTGGTACGACCAGTCATACATGGACCCTCTCGCCAGAAGGGGTAATTGTGACTGGAACCACTCGGTACCGCCAGCAACGTTGTGGTCTAGCTCCATCGGGGGAGGGGGGGGGGTGGTCTTCTCTCCCCTCCCACGCCTCCCTGCAACTGCAGTCGATGCCTGTACTAGTACTGAGATTCTTCCGGGCATCTCAGAGACATTTGTATGTTCATCCTTTATATGAACAATCTCGCCTGGCTGCATGAGGCTTGAGTGGTTGCACAGCAGCTGCCACCTCGAGTCCACCTACCCACGGGCTTCCTTTTCCTTCTCTAAGCGACTCGGGACAGGTTCTTGACGAGGCCTGGAGAGGGCTTGCGAACGAGTTCGACCGAGCCTTTCTTGTACTGTACAATACAAAGTTCATTATGTAAACGAGTCTCCCGGACTAATCACATGAGAACAAGTTCCACGGCACAGATTCATGGTAGGATCTGCGGGTGACAACGCGCGTCTCCAATCCGAGCTTGGTGGCCTGAGCCGTTGCGGCCGTCTCGAAAAACATATCCGACCGAGCGGACGGCCATAGCCATTTTACCAAAAGAACGGAAAACAGGCTGCCAGCGGGTGATTCCACGGACCCTACCACCTGATCCGAGAGTACAACAACAACAACAAACACACACACACACACACACACACACACACACAATCCCACCGACGAGGGAAATTTATTATTGCGCTGGCATATAGTGGGAGCCACATCTGGCAGCTGGGCGGTTCAGCTGCCTTGGAAAGCTGAAACACGCCAGAGCCGATGCCCTCTGTGCAGATGCAACCTGCCACATTCGAGACATACCTCGCAAGACGGTAGCGCCAATGGGCTTTCCCAGTGGCTGAGGTTGCAGGACGGCCACGGGCCCAGGCGTTCGGCTGCCTGCAACGGTTTCTCCGTGCAGGCAGGTAGGTACAGTATGTACTTTCGTACTTTGGGTAGGTACTCGAACTAGACGCCCTGACCTGCCTCGCACTCAACGGTGGTCACCTGTCGGATTGGAGCGTCCCAGAAGCCGTCCAGCATGATGGCAATGGAATGTCTGGTCCGCGTTCCCGGCGTCTATCCATCCTTCGAGAAGTCGGCGCAGAGAACAGACGAGATTCATCCTGATGTGAATCAGGGGGCCATTGCCATGAGCGCCACCATTCCACTCCACGGCTAAGTTCAAACAGGTCTCAGTCTTTCAAATGCCCAATACGAGCAGACGCAATGACATGTATCGGGGGGATGGCATGTTGAAACAAACGTTGACGATATTGACATGGCTGTTGACTCAAGTCGAAAGCAGTCGAGCCCGCGATGGGCACCGGTCTTGAAAAAGCACTTGAGTGAACTCTCCTGAAAAGTTGAGGGCGCTTGAGAACATCCATGTCCTGTCTAATAAGTAATCCACCAGAGGCCGTAGACCGGCGCCATGACAAGCATGGTGAAGAGTCCGCTCCAAAGAGGTCGTCGAGGGAGAGAATCACAAAGGGGCCCTGTACTACCTCTCGAGACTCCTGATCATTGCTCTACAGCGATTGTTCAAATTTTGAGTCGTCATCAGATTGAGGAGGATTCTTGTCAGGCCCCATACTGCCAGCACTTCGTATGCGGATCGTCCTCCAACCCTTGAATGGGTATGCTGCTTTCGCCAGAATGAGGAAAGCGGCGCGACGCCCGAGATGAGGGTGGCAAACCTACCCATCTTGTCCAGCGCGAGCCCGACGACCAGGACGGCCAACTAGCACTCCCCCGTTGCGCTGCTACTCACACAGGCCGGCCCCGTGCAGTTGAAACCAACATTGTCTTCTACCTCGCTGCACAGATACCCTCTGACGTCGGTCCCGTTCGTCGTGAGCGAGAGCTCGGCGCCCTCGATGCCAATGTCGTAGCAGGGCTTCACCGCGCTGCACTGCAAGCTGGCCACATTGGGAGACTTGCTCGTTCCCTTCAGGCCTCGCAGGGTAATATCGTGGATCTGTACCTCGGAGTTTGTACAATTGGCGGGCGTGCCTCCACCCGAGAACGTCGTGCACTGCCCAATGGCGACCGCGGCGCCCGTGAGGGACGCCGCGGAGAGCCTTGTCACTTTCATGTTCGAGACGTCTGGGCAGTTCGGGTCAGTAGATACAACACACATCTCCAGGATTGATGGGGCTGGGAACAGATTCCGCTGCCAGACGCCAGACTTGCCTGCGATTCCGCCGCCGCCCCCGTTCGGCGGGTACCCTACTTGAGTCCCAGTCCATGTTTTGAAGTAGAACTTGGTTCCAATTAGTGTCATGTTCGCGAGGATAGGCTCTTTCACAGGTGGGCTGTCATACCGCATGTGCAGTATTGTTATACGTGATGTTGTCCACCGTGAGCCCCTGTATAATTTCGTAGGCTCCGTCATATTGGCCTATGCTTCCGATAGCGATGCCTAGACCGTTGTAGAATTGACAGTTGGTGATTCTGACGTCCGTGCTGTTCCCTTTCAATGAAATGCTATCGTCGCCATTATATACCGTCCAGTTGTTGAAGGAAATATTGGAAGATCGAATGGTGTCAGCTCCATCAGTGTTCGCTCCAACGGGATCAGTCAGCTTAACTATGCGCTTCATCTCCTTGGGTCGCAACGAGTGAACGTACACGCCGAGCCCGACGTTGCCGTATTGTTGACAAATATGCCATCCAGCGTGACGTTATGGGAGTAGATGATAGACATGGTCCTGGTTGCAATCAGCTCAACGCTCAGCAGCGAAGTCATGACTCTTCAATTATGCAAGGATCTCTGATGACCTACCACATCTGGCTCCGGAGAAAATTCAAGCCCGTTATCTGAGAGTTGTTGAGGCCATTTAAGGTGAGGGCGTGCGGTCTTCCCGGATAGTTCGACGTGTTCTCTTGCTCACCGATGAACTTGTACCAATAGTCACCGTTGCCGTTCAAGGTCCCCACGCCATGTCCCTGGATTTTGACATTGTTGCCGCCCAAGACAAAGGCAGTGGACTGATTCTGGTAGCCGACAGGAAGCGAGTTGTTGAGCCAGTACTCAATGTCCGTACTCCACTATGCTTTGGGTCAGATCAAAACTTTCCCGACTACTTGTGCGCTGCACCACCAAGGCGTGATCATAGCGCGGCCCACTGACAAGAAGTGTTCCCTGGATATCGATTTCAACATCCTCCAGCCATGTGATTTTCAGGACCGAGTTCACGTGGTAAGTCGTGTCGGGCGAGAACCTGATTGTACCACCCTGACCACACTCCTCGAAGGCCTGAACTATCTCTGGAGCGTCATCTGTCGCGTTCGTACCACTGGCTGTTACTATACAAGTCTGCCTCGAAGCTGTTGGTGCTGTAGTGCTGGCAGCGAGTCCTGCGGCAAGGAGGCAAATGCTGAGAGCGTGCAACGCAAAATTCGACATCATGGCTTACTTGCAAGCGAAAATGATCTCCGCAGCTGGGAAATCAGAACTCGACTGCTGAGCCCAAGGCAGGTAGCAGAGCCATCTATTCAGCAGACTTGAGTTCGATTGTCGAGCTTGCTGGTGGCGTGCCACTATCGGCCCAAGTTGAACCGAGGATAGGCTCTGACGTTGGATCGTCTCCAACTGTTCGCTATAGCATAACCAACGTACCGCGCGCGAATCAAGTCGCCCTGTCGCTAGTGGGTATTGGAAAACAATCAAGAGCCAAGCTGGATCTTCCTCATGTGTGTGTCCTTCGTGGATTTTTGCTTCTTCAAGTGTCATTGGTTGTTCGCGTCGGTTCAAAAGCCGTTCTCCCAGATTAATATCAAGCCGGGCGGTCACAGACAACACACGAATCCTGGGACATACAAATATGTGTGTAGGCAGGCACGGCCAGGACCTATGTACTCGAATGGGCCTTGAAAGTATTAGAGTCGAATTGGCATTACTGTATGTAGGGACTGAAGTAGGTTTTCCAGGGCTGTTCAGTACGGTCAGGCCGCCGTTCAAGCCATTTTAAGCGATCACGCAGAGTGCTGTGTAAGCCGAGGGGATGAGTCAGGATGGGCTGCAAGAATACCGCATTAATTTGACCCGGATTGACGCTCGTCACACGCAGCAACATAAATTGTTCTGATCAGACGCCTGGGCAAGGCTGACACGAAGAGCAAGACGGTTCGCATCGTGGTCCGTGTCCACTTACACGGGCCCTAACCCTCGACATGAAGGCCACCAGACCTGGGCCTAGGTTCAAGGTTACCGTGGACCCTTCACCTTAGCAGACGCGATAAGATAACGCGAGGGGCCCCCGCAATTTATTTTTTTGGTCACCTCGCGTCTTGCAAAAATTCTGCCCAACTGCCCCCAACCTGTCGCTCTCATCTCTTCTTTCCTTTTGCCTTCCTCCTCCTCGACCTGTATTCTCTCACGACGTCGCGGAGGCCAGACGTTCTTTGATTCTTTCCGAGGAACGCGGCTCAGGAACTTCTGCGAATATGGATCGTCAGAGATTGGTTGCGCTGCTCCAAGAGAGCCAGATCCGTGAGTACTTACTATTTCTTAACTTGACATCATCAAGTTCCACGGGCGCGTCGACTTGCTAACGTTTGTTCTGCTTGCCTGCCCGCCAGCCGACACACAGAGGGTCAAGGCCGTCACTGCCGAGCTCCAGAAGAACTTCTACTCCAAGCCCGAGTCTCTGCTGCTTCTCATCGAGGTCGTCTGCACACACGACGATGTCAACCTCCGCCAGCAGGCTGCCGTCCAGGCCGCCCGCCTCACCATCAAATACTGGGAGAAGATACCTGTCGACCAGAAGGGCAGTGTGCGTCAGCACCTGGTCGACGCCTGCATGAAGGAGCAGAACCCGAGGTGCCGCCACTCCGAGTCGCGTCTCATCGCGAGCATCGCGAACCTCGACCTCGACGAGGACAACGCCTGGCCCGAGCTGATCCCCTCCCTCTTCAACCTGGCCAACGGCGGCGATGTCTCCCACCGTGAGGTTGGATCATACATCATCTACGCCATCCTCGACGAGAACCCTACCCACTTCGCCGAGAAGGTTCGCGAGCTGCTGGCCCTCTTCGCCAGCACCATCAACGACCCACAGAGCAGGGACGTCAGGGTCAACACTGTCATGTCCATCGGTGCCGTGCTCATGCTCGTCGACCCGGACGAGGACGAGACCGCCGTGCAGGCTGTCCAGCAGCTCGTCCCGCTCATGGTCAACGTCCTGAAGGACGCGGTGGAGAACAGCGACGACGAGCGGAGCAAGCAGACCTTTGAGGTCTTTCAACAGTTCCTCGCCTACGAGCCAGTCCTCTTGGCCCCGCACCTCCGCGACCTGATGGTCTTTATGGCCGAGCTTGCTGCCAACACGAATGCCGACGACGACGTGCGATGTCAAGCGCTTGCATTCCTCGCCCAGACTGTCCGTTACCGCCGCATGAAGGTACAGGCCATGAAGGACATGGGTGCCCAGCTCACTCTGAAGAGCATGGAGATCCTCGCCGAGATCGACGACGACGAGGACGAGGACGAGATCACCCCTGCGCGAGCAGCTCTGTCTCTTGTTGACCAGCTGGCTAGCGACCTGCCCCCTCGCCAAGTCATCGTGCCGCTTCTTGATGCGCTACCAAGGTTCGCCTCGTCAGAGAACCCTGGCTTCCGCAAGTCCGGTGTTCTGGCCCTGGGCACGGTCGCCGAGGGTGCGCCAGACTTTGTGTCTACTCAGCTGAAGTTGATCATGCCTATTGTCCTGCGCCTTCTCAACGACCCAGACTCTGGCGTACGCCACACCGCCCTCATCGGCCTGACTCGCATTGCCGACGAGATGGCCGAGGAGCTGTCGAATGACCGTGACGCCCTTGTCGAGGCGCTGCTGAAGAACATCCAAGCTGCCAGTGTTGAGGCCACTGACCCGTCGGCCGCCAAGAAGAACGTCGAGATCCTGCGCTGCGCTTGTGCTGCTCTGGATGCTCTGGCGACCGGCTTCGAATCTGATGTCATGCAGAAGTACGGCCCAGAGCTGATCACCCCGGTCGGCACGCTGCTCGCCCACCCCGACTTCAAGGTCAAGAGCGCTGCTGCCGGAGCTCTGGGCGCTATCGCGGACTCGATGGAGGAGGCCTTTGAGCCTTACTTTGAGAAGACCATGACAGCTTTGGGACCATACATCCACATCAAGGACAGCGAGGATGAGCTGGATCTCCGCAGCGGCGTGTGCGATGCCATGGGCCATTTCGCCTCGGCTGTCGGTCCTCAGAAGTTCCAGCCTTATGTCCTGGATCTCATGAAGGCCAGCGAGGAGGCGTTGCAGCTTGGCCACCCCAGACTTCGGGAGACGAGCTTCATACTATGGAGCTCTCTGTCCAAGGTCTACGGCAAGGAGTTTGCTCCCTTCATTGCTGGCGTTTTCAAGGGTCTGTTCGAGAGCCTGGACCTGGAGGAGGAGGAGCTCGTGCTCAACTTGTCCGCTGAGGAGCAGGCCATTATCGGCACCGGTGAGGAGATTATCCAGGGAGGCAAGAAGATCAAGGTCCGCCAAGCGGAAGAGGGCGAGGAGGTCATGGACGCCGACGATGACGAGGACGACGATGATGATGACGAGTGGGCTGACTACGGCGTCACCCCTGAAGCCATGGAGAAGGAGGTCGCGATCGAAGTGCTTGGCGACGTTATAACGCACGCGTGCGGCCTGCCTGAGATCAGCCAGTATCTGCAAAAGGCATTGGAGCAGATCACACCTCTCGTCGAGCACAACTACGAGGGTTGTCGGAAAGCGGCCATCAGCACATTATGGCGCGCGTACGCTCGGGTTTACGAGTTGATGGAAGAGCAGACTGGTGTCAAGTGGCAGCCTGGCTTCCCTCCTAAGCAGTCTCCTCCAGAACTCGTCCAGCTGGGCGAGATCGTCTCCACGGCCACTCAGAAGCTTTGGCCTGACGAGACTGACCGGTATGTACATGGCGCTTTCCTTCCTAGTCTCTTGTTATGATGAGCACTACGCGTTATACCCAGCTCACTCAGACGCACAATGCGGTTGCTGAGAACACGTCATTATCTACTCCTGAACATATCGATTCACTCCGCACACTATCAGAATCTGTTTTTGAGGCACAGCTGCTGACTTGCAGAAAAACGAAGGACTGTCGTTTCGGAGATCAACCGCAACGTTGCCGCCGTGCTCAAGACCACTGGTCCTGGCATTCTCGCTCAGGACAAGATGGTGGAGCAGACCGTCACCGTCCTGACCACCCTGATCACCCGTTCTCATCCCAGCCAACAAGATCCTGGCGACGAGGAGGACGAAGCCGATGTTGAGGGTTCCTCGGAGTATGACTGGGTTGTCGTCGACACTGCCCTGGACGTCGTCATAGGCATGGCGCTGGCCATGGGCTCGGCCTTTGGCGAACTGTGGAAGATCTTCGAGAAGCCCGTGATGAAGTTCGGCTCCTCCCAGGAGAATCTTGAGCGCTCGACTGCAGTTGGCGTCATTGCCGAGTGCGCTGCGCACATGGGCGCTGCCGTGACCCCCTACACGTCGAGCATCCTCAAGCTGCTGCTCAAGCGTCTCACAGACCCCGACCCGGAGACCAAGAGCAACGCTGCTTACGCGACGGGCCAGCTCATCTACCACTCCACCGAGGCCACCACCTATCTGCCCAGCTACAACGATATCCTCTCCAAGCTGGAGCCCATGCTGTCCATTGATCACGCCCGCATCAAGGACAACGCGACTGGCTGTGTGTGCCGTATGATCATCTCTCATCCCGACCGCGTTCCCATCGCCGATGTCCTCCCCGTCCTCGTGGGTCTTTTGCCCTTGAAGGAGGACTTCGAGGAGAACACGCCCGTGTACGAATGCTTGTACAAGCTCTGTAAGTCCACCTTGCCACTGTACATCGGTGTACCTAAGCTAACAAATTTCCAGACGAGGCCAACGAGCCTACCGTCCAGAGCCTGACTTCCAAGCTTGTCGGCGTGTTCGAGAAGGTCCTCAGTCCACCCGAGGAGCAGCTCCAGGACGAGACGCGCCAGATCGTCCAGCGCATCGTCCAGAGCCTGTTCAAGGCCAAGCCCGAGCTCTTCCAGGGTCACGAGCAGGTTCTGAAGCTTGCCGGGACTGCCTAGATCCTATCTCGTCATTATGCCGTATAGAGAGAGTGGTTGACTTGCATGAGCTTGGGCCCGTTATGGGATTTAATGCTGACGACTGGATGATCATAAGACGCGGCTGTTTCCTTCTTTTTTCTTTTCCTTATGTTTATGAGCAACTAGACAGAGATCAATCAATACCCCCTTCCTGCCCCTTCACTTGATGGCCTGCACTTTTCTATGTGAGATCCTGACAGCTACGGTCCATATTCATCCCATGCTCAGGCGCCATGTCTGCGAGGACAGGCCTGAAGGGCATGCTGGTATTCGACCACACGCATCACCAGGGATGGCAGCTAGATCGGAGAGTCTCCGTTTGTTATACGTCCTGTCAGATGGCGCTGCTCGGCTTGAAGAGGGTGTCGACGTTCACGACCTCGAAATCTCTGCAGGTCAACGTTGTTTGTGGCAGTCAGCCGTGCCACAAAGCTAGCATCTAGCTCTCGTTCGTGGTCAGCAACGCTGGTTCGCCAAATCTCAAGCTGCGAGGCTCGCAGGACATGGAAGGATATGCGTCCGCCGCGTCTGCGGAACTGTGTGGTGTCGGTAACGTGCCATGCAACAAGCTTCCTGGCCTCGATGTCTTTCAGAAGGCATCATCCCAAGCCTACCGACTCACTTGCAAAATTTATGAGCTGGGTTTATATGGAGTATCATTCTCTTCCACTGGTAGTATTGATTCCCTAGCCTTGCTGTCTCATCCATGACATTTTCTTGTTGACTTGATATCTCCCCCAGTGGTAATTAGATGGAAAGAGGGCAAGAGAAGGGGGATGGGGCACAGGGCATTGTGCTGACTCATCCCCGCGGTATATTAAACAATAGCGCCGGCGGGTGGCAATCATGTACCAAGCCGGTTTATGCTCCTCCAAAACCAGCATCTTCGTCACCAACCATGGCGTCGCCAAACCCAGAAGAAAGTCTCAAAGCCGGGGCAGGAGAGCTTGTGTCAAAGACTGAGAGTCGAACGTCATCTTCAGCGCCCAAAGATGTCCGCGGACGCGTTGGCAACGATGGGTCTCTGACAGTCTTCTCCAAGAAGAGCGAGCGCCTGCGCAAGAAGAAGCAACGCAAACGCGGGAACCCCCTAGACCGCCATCTCAGCATCCTGGACCTGCCTTTTGACATCCTCATCCAGATTGTCACCTATCTCCGACCCAGTGACGTCTTCCGCCTCTCCCGCACGTGCCGTCCCCTCCAGGGTTTCCTCCTCGAGGAGCACCCGTCCCGGATCGCAAAGTCCATCACCCAGTGGCGCTACCCGATCCTGGCGCAGTGCATGCGCCTCCCCGTGCTCATCACCGACGTCGACGCCGCGTCCCGCGACGCGCTGCAGGACGAGGAGCGCCTCCGGGGCCACGACATCCGCCGGCGGCCGTACTACCACCACGTGAAGGCGCCGGACCCGGCCCGCGTGTGCACCTGCCTGACCTGCGTCCTGCGGTGGCACGTGCTCTGCCTCGGCGTCGACTTCTCGCACTGGCAGGACAGGCTCGACGCCGGCGATCCCCTGCCCGTGATCCCACGGGGCGAGCGGCCGGCGTGGAACGCACGGCTGCTCGACGCGCACGCCGCCGTCGTGGAGAGGGCCGTCTTCTACGCCGCCGGCGGGCGCACGGCGCCGCTGTGGCACGCGGTGATATTGGAGGGGCACCTGGACTCGACGGTGCGGTCGATCCGGCGGCACGCCGCGAATCGGTTCAACAGGCGGAAGCGCTTCCGGATGACGGCGCGGGACGCGGCGTCCGGGACGGACGGGTTCTTGGCCGGCGTGGGCCCGCCGAGTATGGACATGCCCTACCATCGGGACAACTACTACATGCTCGAGGCATACCTGCCGAACCGGAGCTGGTTCCCAGAGGACGCGAGGTGGGGCTACATGCCGGCGGAGCAGCACGAGAAGGATCTGGAGCAGCTCAAGAAATTTGTTCTCTGGAGACGGCATCGCATGGAGGCACAGAGCGGCGCTGACGGCGGTTCAAAGGAGGAAAAATGGATTATGCGGTTCGACGGCTCGGCGTGGAAGCCGACGCTGGTGATGCGCGAGAACAAGAGCGATGTGTCGGGAAGACCGGCGATCTGAATAGCGGCGGGGCCAAAGGAAAGCACAACTTCTGTAAGATGAATTTGGGGTGAGTGCTTGTAGGACAATTTATCCCGTGATCCTCTCGGGGTAACAAGATCTCAAGGAAAACCCTATTTTAATCGTATGTTGAAGGTCACTATTCTCAGGAGCAAACGAGTGTAATATTACAGTGTACATGATGCGTGTTATAACCAGCTCCAGTCGCCCGGAAGTTGAGCATCTGATATCTGGGGACAAGAACATATCGTGTTATCCGAATTATATCTTTATTATCTATTACCGTTTAATATATCATGGGGTATCTATACTGTGTTCCGTCATAAATCATAAAGCATCCGGCGCATCAACAAGGCTCACCACGGCTTCCGGCCCATCACGGACTCCTCATCTCTGGTATCAACAATCTCAACGCCCAGTCGGCTCTTTCTATTCATGCCGTTGATGTAGCCATAGCCATACTTGTGCCCCATGTACCTGACATTACGGTCTCGATCCACCTTGGCCAACGTCGACATCCCTTCCAGCGACTCCAGCATCCACGAATCGCACACATAGTACATCGCGCCCGCGATCGTCCTTGGGTCCACAGGCATGTTCGGCCACCGTATGAAGAACGAAAGAAGGACGGTGATGCTCATGAGGCTCAGTATGGCAACGCTGAGCCACGCGCAGACCACTTGCGTCGTGTAGGTCTCGACGGCGCTGAAAGGAACGTGGGACAGCGTGACGGGCAGGCCCAGCTCGGCGAGAAGGGTCACGAAGGAGAGGAAGCCGAGATAAAGGTGGCGCTGGCGAAACGCCGACCAGATGCCGTAGAAGGCGTTGGTAGGTGGTGAGACGAGGATGGACTTGTCTGCGGGCAGGGCGTAGTCGCGCATTTTGAGGTAAGGAGACATGATGGCTACGCCTAGTAGATCCTGTCAGTGAAGGCTATTTCAAGAGGACCTTTCAGAGCTGTTCTGCACTCACATCGGAAGACTGTCTCCATGCAGTACCCGAGAACAACTCCAAGTGCTGTGAAAAAGAACTTGACGCCGTACCCTTGGCTGTCCATGAAATTCTCAAACCCAGTGCTGCCTGACGTTTCTTCGTAGTACACAATCATGACCAACATGCTCAGAAATATGAAGAGCATGATACACCGGCCCCACCATGTCAGTAGCAGGAATGGCTGTGTTGACCTCTTGGCTTGTGACTCAGAATTGTCAGCATGATACGCGCCATCGCGTGCCGCAATTTGCTCGACAATATCTCCGTCGCCAGCGATAACGAGTCCGTATCCCATGCGATCGGATTTCGCGCCCCAATGACTTTCGGTCTCTCCGAGGGCATATCTTCTCGTGGCAAGTATCTTCAGCATGGCGGCCTCCTTGCCGTCGGGCAGGGCCCTCAACACTCCACGCATCTCCCGATCCGACAACAAGCTTGCCATCCCCGCGATGCTCCACGGATTCTGGTTCACTCCTGTCCTCCATTGCCTGATACTCAGTAGTACGATGAGTGCCAGCAGGCACGCGATCATAGCCCCCATGAAGCCCTGCAGGATACGGCCAGAAACCACTGATGAGCCGAGATTGCCTCGGCAGTAGGCCTCGCAGGTATCAATGGCCTCATACACAGAAATCGTCTCAGCCGCCAACGGTGCAAGCAGTCCGGATCCGAGCACGAGAACGTCAGAGATGGCGATAACCGGCTGCCTGAGCTGTATAGCACGGAAGAAGGAGGTCAGCCCGTGGAGGCCGTAGAATCGCAAGAATATCGCCGTTTGAGGCCGAGCTCCGTGTGCCTGATCAGCGGTTGCCAGCGCGTGGAAAGGTTGCATGAGCCTCGCATTGATGCCGATGAGCTTGATGGGGAAGGCTATGAAAACGGCAAGGACCGTCGGTAGGAAAGCTCCAAGCACGTATTCTTTCATGGAGACGCCGTAGACGACGGCCTCGGCCTGTGATGTGGAGCCGCCACTCGAAGTTGAATTGCTGCCCAGGGGTCCTGATGAGTTGCCTGGGCTGGGAGTGCTGATGGATGTCGCCGAGGACTTGCTCGGCCGCGACGCTGACGTAGGTGTTTCAAGAACCCACAAGGTTGTAGACGCGGACGTGGGGCTGAGCATCGTGGTATGGGATGAGGTCTCGACGTCGCCGTGGCTATTGGTGTGTAGTGAGGTTTTGATCTCAGTCTTGCCTTCAGGGGTGACTGGAATGACAAGTGGAAGCAAACTGAGTGCTGTACCAAGAGTAGAAGGAAGTGAAGTTGTCTGTACAGCCAATATCGTCGCCGATGTTGGTGTGCCTCCGATGATTTCGGTGCGAAAAGCGCTGGTCACATGTCCCTGAGAGTTTGTGAAAGTGCTTTCCTTAGTCTGGGTCGTGCCATCGATGGTCGTCCTGCTGATTATTGTCTCAGTCCGTTGGCTCATCGAAGCTTCCAGAGGTGCATTTTCAGTCCTGGTACGTGCATACGTAAATTCGACCCTGCTGGTCTCGCTGGGCCTCGAGGTAACGTGGTCATGAGGTATTGTCCGCAGGGCAGTCGTCTGTGCAACTTCTGTAGGGGTAGCTTGAGAAGTGTCGCCCGGAGTTGCCATGATATTTCCATAGGTGATACAGGCCCCCGGTGACTCTACGGTTTCGCTAAGAGTGTTTTGTGCCATGATGCTGCTGGTCGACGTTCCGGTAGTCACACCGCCCTGGAGGAATGCGTTAGATGTCGTAACGTCATCTGTTATGGCGTTGATACTTCTGGTCGTTGTTCCGGTAGTCACACCAACCCAGGGAAATGCGCTAGATGATGTCGAAATGACAACTGTTATGGTTGTACCGCTGGACCGCGGTTTCGAGAGACTACTTCCACTGGCCACCGATGCTGTATAGTCTGCAGACCTTTCGCCATGATGGTGCACCGTAATTTTGCCCACTCGCAAAAACTCATTTGGTGGTGCCCCCTGATATGCCCCGTTATCGCGCCATGTGTCTACCCAATTCACAAGTCCCTGAGAATCTTGAACTACTGAAGCGGAGGCTTCGGGCCCTGAGACGCTACCAGTAGCTGGTACTGTCTGATTTGGTTGTCGTTTGTGATGCATAGTGATCTTGCCCAATTGCATATACCTTGGCTTCTCAGGCAATGGCTCCTCATCTTCGGGTACATCAGCCTCAGGAGCTCCGTCCTCTGCTATAGCATTGGTAGAAGACGTAGTGTGATTGACGTGTCGTTTATGGTGCGTCGTAATCTTGCCTAGCTGCATGTACCGAGCTGGGTCTGCATTGTCCTCAACACTGTTGTCACCATCTCCAAAGATCCCCGGTTTGGTCTTATTATTGGGAATAGATGCGGTCTTATCGAGCAATCGTTTGCGGGGGCGGAGTGTCTTGTCAACGCGCACATCACTGTCTGCAGGAGAATTCTCCAATGAAGTCAGAGAAGGTGGAGGAGGAGGGGCATGGGGGGCGTCGGGCAGCAGGACAGCACTGGTGGGTGTGGTTGTATCATTTGAGAACCATTCTCGGTGTACCGCTGCGCTACCGGGTTGGATGGGCTTCTCGTGGTTTTGTAGAGATGTTCCCTTTCTGTGCTGATCACCAGCGACCAGTTTGACAACAGGCGTAACAGTGGATGCAGTAGTACTGCTGGAGGTTGGAGGCACTACGTGGTTGGAGAATCGTTTGTCGTGGATCATGCTCTTGCCCACACGTAGATACTCGTCCACCGGAGCAACGTCTTGTACCTCCCCTGATGTTGGCGATGCAGCATTCACGTGCGCCCAAACCTCCATCTGATCATCACCGACCGGTTCAGTCGACGATAGAGCTCGTGGCGCAAATCCACTCGTCTTGTCGAAGCTCGCTGTTGAAGTTGGCTCGGCCCTCTTCACGGCCAAGGCAGTCACCTTGCCCAATCTTAGAAAACGAGAAGGAGGTGGGAGGTAATCGTAAGTACCATTAAGCGGATTGTATATTTGCTGTCCCGTCTGTGGCAGTGTTTCCGGTATGGGCCCAGCCCTGGAACCAAGGCGCGAACGTCTTGAAAGATCTTCTGAGAGTTTTTCATCGTCCACTCCTTCGTGCGCAAACCCCCTCGGTCGGGCTGCGGCAGATACGAAATCGTCGGTGCCGCTCTCGTGAATGTTCAATGCGCGGGTTGCGAACTCGGTCAGCCCAATCAAAGCAGCGAGGCAGGCGATGAGAGTGAGATGAAACCACCACCGTAATGCAGTAGGTTTATAGTCCGCTGACTTGACCCATATTGCCTGTTTCGTTTCCGAGGAGGTCGGTGTAAACATGTTTGAATGCTGCCCCGAGTCCTGGGAGTAGTTGGACTCGGATCTTGTGTCGTCTGCCTGATGGAATGGTAGGCGGGCACTGACAAGAACATGTTGGTGATATGGTGGATATGCCGCTGTCATCCTGGGCAGTACTGACGTCGAGACGGTTGATAGTCGGGATTGTTAGACAGGAAGGACCCGGCCCATCACGTAAGGTGTGGATTGTCAGCAAAACAATGGGCTTTGGAGGACTTATGATCAAGGCAAGACCTGTCAAGATTCCCCATAGGCAATTCAAGCTTTCCCTCTTCTTGCCAGCAGGCATCCACCTACCTTCCCTTGACAAGGTCCTAGTAGACGGTCACCTCGTGTGCTGCCTTGTAGCATCACTCCAGCCTTTGGGGGCTGTCTATACATTCATCCCCGGCCATGCACATGGCAGATGCAGGGGTGCTATGTAACGACCGGCGGCCGGGCCAAGCCAGATGTCATAGGTAGCGAGCGTCCTTTTGGGGGGGGGGGGGCGGTTGGGGGCGGATTGTATTCCTTGCAAGACACGCTGTGGTATATTGAACATTTGCGCAAGCGTTCGGAATGAAGCATTGGCTGTGTCTTGAAAGCAGGCGAAGCCACGAAAGATGTGCCCAGGCAGTGCCAGCGTACAGTAGGCCGGGTCGGAGGCCTTACTGTCGTGACGAATGTTGTAGTGGCTGGAAATCCGGCAGACACCCAGAGAAAGGTGCACGTTCCTGCACGTCGCCAACGAGTTCGTAGTCTTCAATCCAGAGGCAAATGCGCGCCGCCTTGTTGACCTTGCTGATGGATAGGATGGGTGCTCGCACGTGCATACTGGCGAGATGAGGAGCCTTCTCGAGCTTGCCAAACACCCCGAAGGCACCTACTCGGTGTCGGCGATGGGGTCGTCGTCGTGAGGCTGAACCGCCTCGGGCTCGACTCCAGCCCCCAATCTCATCTCACAGCGCACAGCACATGCCCGGCAGCAACGTGTTCGAGCCGTTTCCAGGCCCCAAACAGGCCCACTGTCGTCGCAGCTGCCTCGTGCGCGATTGCTGTCTGCGTATCAAGTCCAGGGACGCGAGCTTTTGGGTCGAGAGCGGTGCGAGCTTTCCGCGCAAGCTGACTTTTTGGCAGGTCTGGACACCAACCAGATGAGGTGACGTCGCCATGTTCCAGACAGTTGCTTTCTCTCTTGCTATTCCCAAGATGCCAATGGTCTTTGCGGCAGCATTGCTTGTGCTGCAGTGCTCTGCAGTGCTCGATGGCAATTGATTCAATGGAAGAGAAATGTCGTCTTCAGGGTTAGGGGGTCAAAGTCCCGGCAGCCCTGGTCGGATGGAAGAAGCACAGTGCTGTGGCTGTGTGGTCAAGGTCGTGCGATTGTGATACTGCGTCCTGTTCCGGGAAGGAGCCTGTGTCATGCATGAAAGTCCCGAGATACAGCGACAGCACGATGCGCGACAGGGTTCCTCCAGGGCTGTCCCAGCATTCCAGCTTCAGGGCGGCTCCTGCTCAAAACGAAACAAAACCAGACACACAGTCCAGTCCAGACACAACAGACCTGCATCTGAAAAGAGTCGGCGCGTGATGATCGTCAAGTGTCTGCAAGGCCAGGCCCGGCCCATCCTGCCCTTCTCCAACGCCTCACAGACAAACAGACATACATACCTCAACCCAGCAAACGCGGTCGCACGCACGGATTGAGTCGCCTGCAAGTGTCCCGGACATTCAGTGGCTGCAGTGGTACAGAGGATACACAGAATAGTGGTAGTGGGAGCGACAGCGACAGTGGTAGCAAGTGTGGGTTTTCTTTTTCTCTGTTCCACCCGCTCAAGCTTTTCCCCGCCCTCGATCTGGACCATTCGATTTGCCCTGAGAAGAGGAACTAGAACTGTACCAAGAGGGACTCCACCTCACCAGGCCGCCATCTCTGCCAGCACCAGCTTGAGTCTGACTCTCACAACTTGTCCGTTGCTGGAAGTGGAGAGGTCAGGTCATCTCTGTCCGGTTTCTGCTTGGGATAGGGACTTTGATGGAGTCAAGGGAACGGCCAGCCCAGCCCAGCCCAGCCCAGCCCGTCCCATTCCATTGCCCTTCCCATCATGTTCTCACAAGTAAGTCAGCCAGCCAAGCCTCCTTATCGACCAGCCACCTGCACTGCATACCATATCATACCTGACTACGTCGTATCACTATGGCGGGTGCAGTCTCACATCACATCTCATCCACTTGAATCTACTCATTTCATCTCATCTCATCGCAAACACTAACGCTCTGCCTCCCACGCCACAGAAGAAACCATACTCGGCTGTCACCGTCACCATCGAGCGTTTGACGGGTGAGGCCTATGAGGAGGATGACCTGAGCGGCATCCCCGACCTCGTCGAGGTCATCGGCCTGCAGTCCTCAGGCCCCACCGAGGCCGCCCGCGCCATACGCAAGAAGCTCAAGTACGGCAGCGCCCACCGCCAGCTGCGCGCCCTCGTCATCCTCGACGGCCTCATCCAGAACGCCGGCCCCCGCTTCCAGCGCACCTTTGTCGACGAGCCTCTGCTCGAGCGCCTGCGCGTCTGCGGCACCTCGGACCTGTCCGACCCGGACGTCAGGAGGAAGTGCTCCGAGCTGTTCCGGAGCTGGGCCGCCGAGTACAAGTCCACCCCGGGTCTGGACCGCGTCGCGAGGCTCTACAAGGAGCTGCCCAAGCGCAAGCAGGTCGTCACCCAGGAGCGCTCCAAGGTCATCCGCGAGACCGAGAACCCCTTTGGCGACGACGAGGACGAGCAGCCACCACAGCCGCAGGCCTCGTCATCTCGCGCTTCTCAGCCGCCACAGGCAGCAGCGAGCCCCCCTCAGCTGTGGACGCCCGCGACGGGCCAGATCAGCTCCTTCAGCCATGTGCCATCCAAGGACAAGAGCAAAAAGAAGGACAAGGACAAAAAGGACAAGGGCAAGAAGCACCGCCGATTCGACCTCGAGGCCGAGAAGGAGCAGATGAAGACGGCCATCGCCGAGGCGTCCATCGCCGCCACCAACCTCAACAACGCCCTGCAAAGCATCAACCGCGAGCGGGAGCGCATCTCGGAGAACCCCATGGCGGTCGCCCATTTTGAGACGTGTAAGCAGCTGAGGCGGAAGATCCTGCGATATGTGAGTGAAGCCCCCCCAAGAAAAAAGAAGGCTATCCAGCCCCTTTTCCTTCTTTTATATATATATGATGAATGCTCATGATTGTTCCTGAAGATCCACCACGTCGAGTCGGAGCAATGGCTCGGCAGCCTCCTCCACGCTAACGACGAGCTCGTCATGTCGCTCATGACCTTTGAGCAGCTCGACCGCTCCATTGACGCGGACAGCGACTCTGACGATGACCTGGCTGAGCAGGCTCACATGTATCGAAGTATGCACGCACCCTCTTCTAGGACGGACTTGCTTTCCACTTTTTCTCTTCGTCTAGTTTCTTTTTGTCTCGCATGAGCCATCCACTGACTGATCGCCCCTCCAAAGTGGTGTCCGAGAAAGCCAAATCGCCGACCTCGCCGACCTTCCCCACCTCCGGCATGGCCAAGCTCAGCCTCAACCCGTCCTCGCCGCCCCCACAGCCTCCCCGCCCCGCCGCGCCGCCCCGGCCCTCCGCGACGTCGAAACCAGGCTCCCAGCTGTCAATCCCGGGACGGCCCCCTGCAGCCGCCGCCGCCGCCGCCGCAAGCGACGATTCGGAGGGCGACGACGACGACGAGGACGAAAACGACCCCTTTGCGGACCGCAACGCCGTTGTGACCCCTAGAGTGGAACGCAGCGAGCCGAGCTGGCCCTGAGTGTGCGAAGTAGGATCGATGGTGCTGCTTCTACGTTCTTTCTTTCTTCTTAATGCCCACATCCCGTCTTCCCTCCTCCCACTCTTGGGGTGCTTCGCAAGGCTGTTCTCTTGAGAATGCAGCATATGTTTTCGTTGACGGTGCCCCACATGTTCTATCTGTGGGTACTTCCTCCTCTGCCTGGGGCTTCTTGATTTGCTTCTTCAAGGCCAAGACGACGATGAGAACGGAGCTTTAGACAGATACCTCTTCAGCCAAATGCATTGATTGATCTGTTCCCCCCTGCGGCCGACGCTTCCGAGCGGTACTACGCCTTGTCCCTATGATAGCGACTCTCCTAGGGGCTGCTCGTATGAGTAGGAGTGCTTTCCCAAGAATTGCGTCGTGTGTCTTCATGATATGAACGGGAAGAACAACAAAGAAAAGAAGAACGAAAATGAAAAGTGAAAAAAATCAAAGACGGAGAGGGAGAGGGTAAGAAAATCGGCCGGGAAGGCTTGTGGAACCCCACAGTACTATCAATCCGTCCATGACACCAACCTGGGTTCAGGGTCGACGGTGATTACTTCGACATCACGCTAGAAGAAACAACATACAATCAAGTGCAAAATCAGGCAGGCCATTCAAAGACTATTGAAACTCCAGTACTTTACAAAACCAGGAGGTGGCTTTCTATCACCATGGCCCCTCCAGTGATGCTCCCTGTCCTGGATGACCACACCAAACACCGCAGGCAAGTAATTTGCGCAAGTAATCATGATTATTCGGATGCTTTTCTACCCTGCCCTCTCGTCCCTCCACTCGAGGACGCGTTTTCTTTCATCTTTCTATGAGTATGATTTAGAGCTCGTCGTGGCCCGAAGGCTCGTCATCATCACCACCTGGCGCACCACCCGAGCCGTAGAGCTTGCTGGTGATGGGGTAGGCGACGTTGGACAACTTCTCCTTCTGCTCCTCGAGGTCCTCCACAGAGGCCGTGGCGGCGTTCTCCTCAAGCCAGTCGGTGGCCTCCTTGACTGCGTCCAGGATCTAGGGCAAATGTTAGTAACCCGTGGTAGACAAGGAATGTTGCACATCATCAAACTTACAGTCTCCTTGTCCTCCTCGTCAATCTTGCCGCCCAGACCATCCTCATCGTTGACCTGGTTCTTCAGGTTGAAGGCGTAGTTCTCAAGACCGTTACGAGCTTCAATGCGCTCACGGGTGGCCTTGTCCTCCTCAGCGTACTTCTCAGCCTCGGCAACCATGCGCTCGATCTCCTCCGGGGTCAGACGACCCTTGTCGTTGGTAATGGTGATAGATTCGCCCTTGCCTGTGCCCTTGTCGACAGCCGACACCTTAAGGATACCGTTGGCATCGAGCTCGAAGGAGACCTCAATCTGAGGAACGCCACGAGGAGCCGGGGGAATACCCGTGAGCTCGAACTTGCCTAGGAGGTTGTTGTCCTTCGTCATGGAACGCTCGCCCTCAAAGACCTGGATCAGGACGACGGGCTGGTTGTCGGCGGCGGTTGAGAAGATCTGGCTCTTGCGAGTCGGAATAGGGGTGTTGCGGGGAATCAGCTTGGTCATGACTCCACCGGTGGTCTCAATACCCAGGGTCAGAGGGTTGACGTCCATGAGAACAATGTCCGCAGTACCCTCCTCACCGGAGAGAACACCCGCCTGAACGGCGGCGCCGAAAGCGACAGCCTCGTCAGGGTTGATACCCTTGCTAGCCTTCTTTCCGCCAAAGTACTCCTCGATAAGAGACTGAACCTTGGGGATACGAGTGGAACCACCAACAAGAACGATATCATCGATCTCGTCCTTCTTGACCTTGGCGTCCTTGAGCACCTGCTCGACAGGCTTCAGAGTCTTCTTGAACAGCTCAATGTTGAGCTCCTCAAACTTGGCTCGGGTCAGGGTCTCAGAGAAGTCCTTGCCGTCGAAGAAGGCCTCGATCTCGATACGGGTGGACATCTGGGAAGACAGAGTACGTTTGGCCTTTTCGGCCTCGCGCTTGAGCTTACCCATGGCCTTTTGGTCCTTGGTGATGTCGACCGAGTTCTTCTTGTTGTAGCTCTTGGCGAAGTGGTTGATGATGCGCTGATCGAAATCCTCACCACCAAGGTGAGTGTCACCGGCAGTAGCCAGGACTTCGAAGACACCCTGGTCGATTGACAGAAGAGACACATCAAAGGTACCACCACCAAGATCGTAGACGATGATCTGGCGTTCGGTGTCGGTCTTGTCGAGACCGTACGCGATAGCGGCAGCCGTAGGCTCATTGACGATACGGAGGACGTTGAGACCGGCGATGATGCCGGCATCCTTGGTAGCCTGACGCTGGTTGTCGTTGAAGTAGGCTGGGACGGTGACGACGGCGTGGGTAACCTTCTTTCCAAGGTATCCCTCGGCGACCTCCTTCATCTTGCCCAGAATCATGGCGGATATCTCCTCAGGGCTGAACTTCTTGTCTTCGCCGGCGACCTTGACCTGAACGAAGGGCTTGTCATCCTTGTTGATGACCTTGAAGGGGAAGTGCTTGAGATCGCGCTGGACAGCGTCGTCGGAGTATTTCTGGCCGATCAAACGCCTGTAGGTCATCTTGTCAGCAGGAAGTTCGCAGTCTTGCGAAAGTGGTGTGCTTATAGCGGTTGGGAGGACACGTACTTGATGTCGAAGATAGTGTTCGGAGGATTTCCCGCCGCCTGGTTCTTTGCGGCGTCACCGACCAGGCGCTCTTCCTCAGTGAATGCGACATAGGATGGGGTGATTCGGTTTCCTATCGGAAAGAGAAACAGTCAGATTCTACACACGGGTGCGGTCAGGGTTGAGAGGAGGGGAAAGGCTTTGAGCGCACCTTGATCGTTGACCAGAATCTCGACCTTCCCGTTCTGCATCACACCGACACAGCTGTATGTTGTACCCAAATCCTGTTGGAAAGCAGTCAGTAATTATTCAGGAGGAGAAAGGTGAAGCTTGGCGACTGCTGCCTTGGAGAGCTTCAGATACAAACAGAGAGCACGCGCACGGCGCAAGACAACTTACAATACCAATAACGGTGCCGTAGTTCTCAGTGTCATCAGCCTTGGCCTGTCCAACCCAAGCCAGGGGAGAGAAGAGAAGAAACATCCAGAAGACCAAGCCCAGGCCCATGGCCAGGCCACTTCTCGACCGCGTCTCCATGGCGGCGAGCTGTGTGGATCTGTTGAGTTTGTGGAAATAGAGAGGGGGGGGGGAGGGGTATCACAAGAAGACAGAGAGGGAGAGAGCGAAGATTAAGAAGAGGTATCAAGAAGAAGAGGGGGAATCGCTTGCTCAAGCCTTTGAAGTCGGCGAGGATTGCGAAAGGCGATGTGTTGATTGGGGTTCAGGGAAAGGCGAACTCCTGAAGTTGGTTGGAAGTTGAAAGGTGGAAGGGAAAGGGAGGAAGAAATAGCAGGCCAGGCCGGCAATGAAATATTGCTGGTGAAGCTTACAGTCGATGTGGCCAGTTCTCACTGGGAAGCCAGATTTCACTAGTACGGACAGGGATGCGGCGACAGCATCTTTAATCGATAAGCAGGCGGATTCAGGTACCTGGCTATCTTTAGGCGGGCTGTCAGCACGGCGTGTGGAGATGAGACGGTACATCCTCCTTCCAGGGGCTGCACCGCTTTGGGCCTACTGCTGCTGCCCCCAGGGCGCCCCATTTCACTGCAGGAACAAACACACATGTGAATAGAGAGAGCTTCAGAGCTCCGAGGCCACCTGTCTTGAAGATGTCCTCCGCCACAGGCAAGTCAAAGAAGTTTCTAATTTGCCCCCCTGGAGGAAACTGACCCAGTCACCTTTTCCTACATACTCACCAACAAGCCAAGACAATATGACTCTTTACCTCAGAGGTATGTGGCGTTGTGTGGTACATCGTAGGCATACTAAAAAGTATAGTACAAAGAACCAGGGGTCGTATTGCCTCCAACAGTTTCTCTGTATACTGTGTAATGAGAACCAAGCTGCCAGCGTGGCCTTTTCGGATAATTTGACCGGATCATGGACAACGTTTGTTCAATACTATGAATTCATGCAAAGGCTTCAACAAGGCCCTCCCCCACGCAGAGAGATCCACTGGCTGACTGGCCACCGAGATTCTCTTCGAGAAAGATCTCTGAGCTTCTTTGGTGTGGAGCATGACTCTCATCCTGCCACCCCTGCCCCGATTCCTCTGCCAAATGCGCTTCTGGCTGTGATCTCGTGAGAGCAACTAGTGGCCGCCAACGTAAGTACTCAGTGACCTGTAAGATGCTACCACTCATCGCCCCCATTAAAGACGCTCTCCCACGGAAATGTGGCCTTTACCGGAGTCATGCGCACAAATGCAAATGACCAATTGTCAGAACGAAACTGGGGGCAAAAGTACGTACCTAGATAGTACTAATACTTTTTATGTCGGATAGCCGTCCGATCACACGTGTCCACTCGGCCCGGAGAGCACAGACAAAGTTCGGCCGTCTGTCCCAATTGCACTCGCCGGGCACGCTCCGCATCCTGTGCCCCGCCAGCGCCAGCGCCGTAGCCACAGAATACACATTCATACAGGGCCGACTAGCTGCAGAGTCAGATGACCTCACGGGAGCCACTCGCAAGTACAACGAGGGCCGAAGCCCATGCCTTGGACTGTCTACTCTATCAAACCGGCCGCCACCGTATCACCCTCGCTCCGGAGTACGACTCTCTGTCCCTTTTCAAGCGGCACCTTGCCCCCTTCTTCCACCCTGACCCGGATCCTGGCCACGGCTCCGGCCTTCACTATCTGCGGCTTCTTTTTGATGATGGAGCCCTTTTGTATATCGAGCGTCGCCGTCAGCTCGCGAATAAAGCCTGGCACGGCCAACCTGCCCCTATGAAGGTCTACAGGCATGGGGAAGAACGTATCAAATGCCAATGCACGCATCGTAAAGGTGTTGACACACGGTATCGGATTGCTTGCCGAGCACACAACGTCGCCGATGTGTACGTTGATCTCATCAACATGAGACAGGTAAAGCACCACCTGCTGGCCTGCGACTGCCCAGTCGACAGGCTCGTCATTTCTGTCGATGGCCTTGACGTAGGCCTTTTCCCCGCTCGGCTGCACCAACACGGCGTCGCCGACTTGGAGTGATCCTTGTTCTATTCGTCCGGAGACCGAGATATTACTTTGAGGTGAGTCCCAGAGATCCGTAATCATCATGCGGAGAGGTTTCGGAAGATCGTCAGGATGGGTGATCGGTTCTGATCTCTGAAGCTCTTCGAGGAGAGTGGGTCCAGTGTACCATGCCGCAGCTGGGTCTGCAGAACGCTGGACTATGTTGCCTCCCTTGAGACCGGAGACGGGTACAAAGCTGATGTCCTTGACGGGGAACTTGAGCGCTTTCAGAGAACCCAAGATCTGATCTCGGATCTCGTCGAAACGCTCCGTATCCCACCGTGCCGTGTCAAGCTTGTTGACGGCCACAATGATCCGGAAGATGCCCATACTTCGAAGTAACAGAGCGTGCTCGCGAGTCTGACCCTTGAGACCTGCCTCAAACGCGCCCTTGGCTGCATCGACGACCAGAACCGCGAAATCTGCCATGCTCGTTCCAGCCAACATGTTCGGGATGAAGTCTCGATGCCCAGGTGCGTCGATGAGCGTGAGTGACGACGTCTCGGTCTCAAAGTGGTTGGTCGCGATGTCCATCGTAACGCCCCGTGTTCTCTCCTCTGTCCTCGAGTCAAGTACCCATGCAAGGGCAAATGAGGATTTCCCCGTCTTCTCGGCCTCTTTTTGGTACTTGTCGATTGTGCGCTGGTCCACAACCTTCATGTCCAGCAACAGGCGGCCCAGCATGGTAGACTTTCCCGAGTCGACATGTCCGACGACCACGAAGCTCAAGTCCTTCTTCCGCCCGCTCTTGGCGTGTTCCTTGAGGACGTCTAGATTTTTACTCTTGGGCAGTGGTGCCGTCTCGGCGATCTTGAGCTTGTTGAGATCGCTGGTCGTCTCTGTAACGTCCTTGTTGGGCTTGTTGGACTTTGTAGCCTTCTTGCCTGCTGCACGGGAGTCAGCTGGCTGCTTTCTACTTGCTCCCCGTGAACCGCGAACCTTGCGATTGTGCGGTGAGGACCGTATCATCAGGCGAAGGCTTTTCGAAGGCATCCTGAAGAGCTTCAGAGGTGGTGAATGCCATCCAAGGTGGGTAGTACACGGTCCGAGGTGCTCGCTCTGGTGCCTCCGAAGCAGATTTGAACAGGGCTTGTGCGAATGCCGAAGGGTTGGCCTTGTGGATGGTGAGACCATCTGCGACCCCGTCGGTCTGGGCTCCGGCGAGTGACGCGACTTGTTCCGAGACAGTCGATGCTTGAGTAGTCGGTATAGACACGGCATGTGCCGTTGCGTTTCCGGGCGCCCCTTCTTGAGCGGATGGCGTCCGAGGTTCTTCCTTTCGGATGGACTTCATTCGGGTCTCGTCCTTGTCGGCTGCCTTCCTCTGAGATGTCCCTTCTTGAGATCGCAGAGGGAGTGTCGACTCTTCTGCCTTGCGCTTCCTGGCGGCGGCCAAAGCCTGCAGCTTGGACATCTTTGGCGGAGCCGAGGAGCCACCCAGAAGCCCGCCGCGCATTTTTGGTAACCTGATGAATATAGTTCTCCGTTCCTCGGGAATGCCGAGCCAGGGCATGTCGGCGAAAAAGTCGGAGAAATTTGCACCCTCTGTTTCTGCTTCGGTGGCACCTGTTGGCATGAAAGAGAGGGAAAAAAGGCATGCCAACAGGCGAGAGATGAGAGGGATGACTTACTGTCAGACGCGGGAGGGGTGCTCTTTGTTTTCGGCTTGGGGTCTTTCTTGGGCGGATCTATGTGCTTGTTGAGCAAGTAGGCGATGGTCTTGTCGACATCATAGTAGTAGTGCCATAACGACTCCTGGATCTGTTGTGTCGTGACCTTGTCGGACTGTGGCCCCAAGACGCTCAGAACCTCGGCGGTCGCCTCAGCCATCTGCCTCTTATCGTCAGGGCTCAGTTCCTCTTCCTGCTCCTCTTCATTGCCCTGGCCATCATAGTCATCCAGCTCGTCTTCGTAATCGTAATTCTGATACAATCGGTGTCGAGACATCGTGGCGGGTGTCGCTTTCTGTCGTGAATCGGAGGGTGGTTTATAAGAGAGAGCACCTTTCCTGGGATGATTCAAACTGGGATGACAAAGCCAGAGCGTGACGGTGCGTTGCAAGATTTGGAAAAAGAAAAAAAGAAAAAAGTCAGCAGGCGCACCGGAGATGAAGTACAGGCCTGTATTGTTAAGAAACGCGGGGTGGATGAGTTGTGAGAATGGCAGGTGGTCGTTCACATGGGAGGAACTCTTGGAGGGGTCAAATTGTACGAGGAGACTGAGTGACGTCTTGAAAAGGGCGGTGGGGTCTGCCATGGGGTCTGCCATGGGGTCTGCCATGTCGAGTCATTGGTTGGTGTCAGTCCCATGCGGGAAGGCGGTCGGCTCAGGCAAGTCGAGGCCCTGCAATGGTGGATAGGCATCCCTGAATAACAAATCCATTGATTGCTGATTTGTACAGTACAGTACACCCTGATGCTACGCTTTGAACGGACGCCGTTTACTTCCTGTGCCAACCTTGTGATCTGAAAATGAGTAGCAGTCTTCCTGTTGCCCTTTTTTTCTTTCTTTTTTCCCTTCTTTTCAATTCTGGGCGCCTTGCGCTAATAACAAAGTCCAAACAAGTTGGGAAGTGACGGTGTCTGGTAGCCTCTTGAATAGCTCCGGTGCTCCATGCAAGAATTCACCTGAATCTTGTCCACGGTCGTAACAATGCAGTGCAAAAAGCAGTGAATCATTTTGTGTCTGTGTGTCGAGGAAGGATATCCCATTATAAAGAAGACCCACAGATGTTGTGACTTTTGTTCAACTTTGGGTCTGAGCATTTGGAATCAGAACTATGGACAAATGACTGTGAAGAAGATGAACCTTGATCAGAGGATGGTTTGACTGTACCTAATAAGTTAGGTACAACTTTTTTTAGAAGTGAGTTTATTAGAAGCACTCCTAGAAGTGGACCCCTATCCAGGCTGGGAGGAGCAGGCAGGCAGGCAGGCAGGGTCCAAAGTTTGCAGGTGGCAGGCAAGGACGCAGTTGGGATGGAGGGGCTCTGAGCCCAAGTCGAAATTTCTGGGACGACAGCACCTGCCGCGGAACAGCGCGTCTTGGCCTGCTGCCAACGTTCACCACCTTTCCGACCTCAACCATCTTCCTCTTCCCTGCCCGGAACGACGACATTCCAAGGGCACACCGGACTCCAGCAACATTTTCAAAATGGCGATGAGTACGTCCAGACCCCAAACCCACCTGTCCTTTTTGGACCAGCTTCCCGGCCTGGCTGTTTACTGACTACGTGCTGCTCGACAGATCTGGATCTCTCCAACGGTAAAGACTGACCGACACCTTGATTCCATACGCGGGCCGTCGGGTAGGGACTGACGAGTTATACGTTCATACAGCTGTGGTCACCAAGGATGAGCAGGGCAGACCCTTCATTGTTGTTCGAGAGTACGTGTCACCGCCTCCCGCCGCTGAACCTCGATCTGTCTGGAGCTTCCCGTCTAACAAGCCCTCTGTGACTTCAGCCAGGGCAAGAAGAAGAGACAATATGGCAACGAAGCCGTCAAGTCCCACATCCTCGCCGCCCGCACCGTCGCCAACATCGTCAAGAGCTCCCTGGGCCCCCGCGGCCTCGACAAGATCCTGATCTCTCCCGATGGCGACATCACCGTCACCAACGACGGCGCTACCATCCTGCAGCAGATGGAGATCACCAACCACGTCGCCAAGCTGCTGGTTGAGCTGTCAAAATCACAAGATGACGAGATAGGCGACGGTACCACTGGCGTCGTCGTCCTGGCTGGTGCTCTTCTGGAGCAGGCTGCCGAGCTGATCGACAAGGGCATCCACCCCATCCGCATCGCCGACGGCTACGACACCGCGTGTGACATAGCAGTCACCGAGCTTGACAAGATCGCAGACACTATCCAGTTCAGCAAGACCGAGACCGAGAACCTGTTCAAGGTCGCGAGGACAAGCCTGGGCAGCAAGATCGTCTCCAAGGCACATGACCAGTTCGCTCAGATCGCCGTCGACGCCATCATGTCCGTCGCCGACTTCGAGCGCAAGGACGTCGACTTTGAGCTCATCAAGGTAGACGGCAAGGTCGGCGGCTCGCTCGAGGACACGCTCCTTGTCAAAGGCGTCATCGTCGACAAGGACTTCTCCCACCCACAGATGCCCTCCGAGGTGCGCAACGCCAAGATTGCCATCCTGACGTGCGCCTTTGAGCCCCCGAAGCCCAAGACCAAGCACAAGTTGGACATCACCACGGTGGAGGAGTTCAAGAAACTGCAGAACTATGAGCACGAGAAGTTCGTCGAGATGATTCAGCAGATCAAGGACACTGGTGCCAACCTGGCGATATGTCAATGGGGGTTTGATGACGAGGCAAACCACTTGCTTCTTCAGAACGGCCTCCCTGCCGTGCGGTGGGTCGGTGGACCGGAGATTGAGCTGATTGCCATCGCCACCAACGGCCGGATAGTACCCAGGTTCGAGGACCTCAAGGCCGAGAAGCTGGGTACTGCTGGTGTCGTGAGGGAGATGTCCTTCGGTACCACAAGAGAGAAGATGCTCGTCATCGAGGAGTGCGCCAACACCCGTGCCGTCACCGTCTTTGTGCGTGGCAGCAACAAGATGGTAAGCCAGCTCCGCAGCTCTCCTTGACTTTTGACTACATTGGGCTTACGTAAAAAACTCTCAGATCATCGACGAAGCCCGTCGCTCACTGCACGACGCCCTCTGCGTGGTGCGCAACCTGGTCCGCGACAACCGCGTCGTCTACGGCGGCGGCGCCGCTGAGATCGCCTGCTCGCTCGCCGTGGAGGACGCGGCCGTGCAGACGCCCGGCCTGGAGCAGTACGCGATGCGGGCTTTCTCGGAGGCGCTCGACTCGGTGCCGATGGCGCTGGCCGAGAACAGCGGCCTGAATCCCATAGCGACGCTGGCCGAGATCAAGTCGCAACAGGTCAAGTCCGAGGGCAAGCGGGGCAGGCTGGGCGTCGACTGCATGCAGAACGGCAGCAACGACATGAAGGAGGCGTTTGTCATCGACCCGCTCATCAGCAAGAAGCAGCAGCTCATGCTGGCTACGCAGCTGTGCCGCATGGTGCTCAAGGTGAACAATGTTATTGTGAGCGGGACGGGCGAGGAGGACTTCTAGGTAGTCTACGGCGGGAACGAGAAAAGGTGTGAAAGTAGGGGAGGTCCAAAATAGAAAGCCGGATCAATTGTACAGAAAAATGGTCGTGTCGGCAAAGTGAGGAATCGTTTCGGGCGTGAGATACCTAGACAGATACCTTGGATTGTGAGAGGCAGAATCAAAGCATCGTACGACAACACACCTTGGACGTTGGTAACATTTTTATGTGAGACGACTGTCAACGACATGGAACAAGAATTGCATTTGCTCGCTGTGAGTGAAGAACGACCGAGATTTGTGTGAGAAGACCACCAATCCTTGCAGCACACGCTCGCTCTGCTTTACCCCAAGTGTGAGAAGAGTATCGCAATCTCGCAACGCTGATTCATGCCATGTTCTCGACGACCCGAGGCCCGCGACTTCTATTCGCAACAATCGAAAGACATTTGTTGACACTGTGAGTACCACAGCACCAAACACCACAGGAAGAACTTCTTTTTCTTTCCCTTGCTCCTCAAGCAAACCCAAACCCTTGTGCGTTCTCCAAGGCCATCGCTAACCGCTCCCTCAAGACCTCCCGGTCACGATACTCGGGCAACAACAGCGTGCCGTAGCACGTATAAGCCGTAGGGAGATGACCGGCCTCGCCGTCCTCCTCGCCGTTCTTCTGCACGACGAACTGGACGTTCTTGACGCCGCCGACGGGGACGCGGTCCGACGCCGTGACGAACTCGAGCAGCTTGCGCTTCATGCGGTCGTCGTACCTCTTGACGATGGCCCAGAAGTCCTTGATGGCACGTGAGCTCTGGCTGTACCCGACGTAGCGGGCCGCGCGGCGCAGCTCGGCGACGTCGATCTCCTGCGCGCCCTCGACCAGGTTCTGCAGCAGCTCGGGCGTGAGGAGGGTCAGGGACTTGGGGTGCAGGATCCAGCGGAAGCCCTTGGCCAGGGCCTCGTACTGCGGCCGGACCGAGACTTCTGTCATATATCGGATGTAGTCGGAGACGTAGGCGTTGCGGTTGGCGTTGGTGACAAAAGGGGCATCAGGGGGGTTGTCAGCCGAGAGCGTTGTTGGGCCGTCCCGTTGGGTGTGGGAGGGGAATTGAGGCCACTCCTCCGGGTCGGGTTGCGTGCCGGGCGTGATGGAGCGCATCTCGCGCGAGACGTGTTCGTTGAACATGCTGGTGGAGAACTCGTAGGTGACGGCGAAGATGTCCTCCACTGCGCCGTTGGACTCGTCCCACTCGAGGAGCTCCGTCAAACTGCTGGCAATCTGCGGCCACCCGTCGTTGATGTGGTGTATATCCGTGACCGGCTCACCCAAAAGTTTGCGATAAAGCGCCTTGGGGAAGTTGATTGGGAGGGTCAGGCCGTTGTACACAGCCAGACCCATTAGAAGACCCACGAGTTCAAACTTCCATGTTGGCTCCAGGGATCCTGGCTGGAACCATGTCATCCGGTTCCGTTCATCAACAGTGAAGGCTCCAAAATCAGGGTCCAAAGCCTCGGCCATTGCGAGCCGGAAGAATTCCTGCTGTACGCCTCCAGAGTCAAAGCCCTCCTCGCCCGTGTCCTCGCCCAAGTGTACTTTCAAGGGTCTCAGCAGCTCTCTCTCCTCCCGCCTCCACAGCTGGTCGAAGGCATCCCTCAGCACGGTCTTTCGGCCAATATCCAAGATCAAGTACCTGGAAGAAGCTGTGCGAAGCAGGTCTTGAAGAACGTTCTTGTGGTGCGGGTTGTGAATGAGCGTTTGCTGCTCGAACAGCCTGTCCAGTCGGCTCTTCAGAGAAGCGGCTTCCTCGTAAGCGTGACTCATCCGGGAGAAATTGATGGCGCGGAAGTAGGAAATTAGTGTCTCGGAGTTGAAAATGAATGGGTAGTCTAGCAAATGAGCCTTCTGTTTGGTGGACGTGAAAGATAGCCACGCAACAGGCATATCGACGTTATCCAGCCTGTCGGCAAAATAGTCGGACAAGAACTGTTTATGCGCAATCCGAAGAGTCTGGGCTTTTTTGTCTGTCCAGAAGTCAGTATCACAAGATCGTGAGAGCAGCAAAAAGAAGAAGACGGAGCACCTACGGATGGCATCTGTCAACGCGAGGGCGCCACCAAACGGGCCATCGCCAGGAACTTCTGGACTCCCTTCCCACTCTTGGAACATCACGCACCGGGCCCAGTCCAGAAGCAAGGTCGACATTCGAGTCTCATGAAGCCCTTCCTCGTTGCTCTCGCTAAGCGCGTCGAGCTGAGCGAAAAGAGGCGCCAGAATATCTGGCTCGACCACAACCTCATCGCCAAAAGCAACTTCGTGCTCCAGCATATCGTCAAAGTATCTCCGGGTCGTGATAGCGGCCAAGAGTCTCCTCGCAAGCCGCATCGCCAGGTCGTGAGAAAACGCATCGTCATACTGGAGGCATAGCTCCGCAGATTGCCCGCCTTTTGCAGCCAGGCCCAATCCTTGTGACCGTAATCGTGAAAGTTCTAATATCTGACCCTTCTCTGATATCACAGGCACTGCGGCAATCAAGGCATGGAGACAGATCGACATGAGACGGCCGGCTTCGGGATTGGACAGGGAGAAGTCCTGTTTCGGAAACAATCTGGCCGCGGGTGAGCGGAGAGACTGTACAGATTTCGGTGGCGCGAAGAGGTGAGCAGCAGACAGCCATAGACAATGGTAGACCAATGAAGGAGCCACCCTCGTCAGCCTGAGCATGCAATACCACAGTGTTTGCGAGTCAACCAGCTCGCCCTTGCACGTAAAAGAGCGGATCAGTGCATGGGGATCGCTGAGCGTGTAGAAGAGGCTCTGTTCGATGAAGAGCTTCCACTCCAGCTTCAGGGCAGAGGACCTGGGAAGTCCCCTGGATTTCGATCTCCTCTTCAGCTTTGTCCTCCGTTTTGAGGGACCGACAAGGGATTTGGAAACTTCCGCTGGCTCCAACAGGCTCTGCTCGCGGGTTCCATCGTCTTGCAGTATGTCGCACATGAAGTCCACCACATCGAGATTCAGGACTGAAACAGCCTGGGGAAGATAAGAGTCGTATGTTAATTCTGAATCGGACTCCGTGATATCTGCTGATATTTCACTTGTTGAGGTCTCGGACGGCGTCCTCTGGACTTTCATTTCTGGGGAAGTCATTATGCCCAGCGCAGGGGCTCCGTCTCCAGCAAGTCCGGCCCTGTGCTTAGGAGGCTGAGGTGACGACTCCTGGTCAGAACGAGACTCGTCGAGCCATTGGGCGTGCGGGACCTGTGATATTGGACGAGCCAAGTTCGAAGCCGTACTCTTGATAGGCCTCGTAGTTTTCTCCGCCTGGACCCCAGGTAAACGCGGGGAGCAAAGTCCGTTGGCACCATCGTCCGCCAACGTGTCTGTCGCATGCGTGTCGAGAGATAACTGTCGCTTGACCTGTGTCGTCGAGTTCGTGCGCACCCTCGCATTTGAATTTCGCCGAACCCTAGGCGGCCGGCTGTCTGGCGGAGACTGACGACCGCTGGGGAGTGCATTCTCTTTCTCAGGGCCCCTTGTTTCCGGCCTCGTGTTGCCTGGTGTCAACGGCGAGGCTGGCTCTTCTGGGATAGAGAATCGATTCATGTCTGCAACATTGGCTGACTTGGGGCTCTGTTCCCGCTTCGATGGCTTCGACGAGGGAGAGGACCTTCTTCGTGCCGGCCTTGGTGGCTTGGCTTCGTCTTCGGAGGGAGTATCTTTCTGTAAATCGCAAGCAGTCTCGTGCATATCTTCGAGCGCGTTGGGTGTCAGCCACTCGAGCATCTTGAAAGCAACGGTCCCAAACATGTTGGCCGCGAACGACCTGTAGTCTTTGCCCGTGTGCCTCTCGGTGACATCGAACTTGGCCGACTTTGCCGCGTGGGCATCTTCCTCAGGTGGTGGTGATCTGGACCTGTCTCTTGCAGCGACAGCTTCTGAAGAGCCCTGGCGCAAATGGACCTTTGCCTTTACCCTGACGTGGCGAGCCTTGTGTGCAGGATCGGTAGCATTGGAAGGACGGCCGTTCTGCAGAGTCGGTTTCTTCCGGTAGAAGATGAGAGAGTCTATGGCAGCAGGCGGCAGCTTGGGTGCCCTCAGCGCAGGGCAAATGGCGTTCTCAGGATTGTCCTGGCTTGCCATGTAGACGGCGAGGACTCTTGCGCTGGTGACATTGTATCGTCGTATGGGTATCCGTCCGACGCTTCGCTTGCGAAAGGAGAAACAGGTGGGAGTTTGGCAGTAGTTGGAGCCACAGCCTTCGCGCAGCTGCACGATAAACTTCTCCACGACTTGTTGGAAGCCGTGGCGGCGGGAGGCGCGGTGTATAGCGTAGACCCTCTTCGGGTTGTCAATGTCCTCGACCAACTCCTTCAGCTCGGGGGGCGCATCTGCCGGCAGGCGGGCGAAAGGAGCGGTTTCCCATAAGCCGGCAAGCAGGTCTGTTTCGACATCGTGGTGTATGGAATGGCTAGCATGCCCGCCATCGAGTGGCCGAACGGTGTCTCGCGTCATGTCATAAGGGGTCGTCGGGCGGAGGGTACTTCGTCGGTGGCAGGTGTCTGTTGTAGTTGGACGGGTGAGAACTCTGGGGGCCGGCTGGCGGGCTTGCTGGAGAGTACTGTGTAAGAAGACAGTGGACAGTTCGCAAGCGGGTCACAAGGAACTGTGACTTGACTAGGACCAAGACTGGGACTGGGGATGTGGATTGGCAGTGGAGCCGAGTCTCTTCGTGATGTGAGGCTTCGGAGAATATGTAAGAGACAAGAATAGACGGTGCTGCGGTCGGCGGACGCAACGGCGAGGGGGCTGCGGTACAAAGTGCACGTGAGAAAAGGGCTATAAATAAAACGGGCACAGGAATGGTGTAGAACTAGGCGTGGTGGTCATGGGAGTTCGCTGCTGTCCTCCGCATTCAAAAGTGAGGAAGACGAGAATCGCGCGTCGTGGTGTCCGGACCAGACGAGGACGAGGACGAGGATGGGATGGTATTCTTGAAGATGGGCAATTGATGTGCTTGGCCTGGTCTTCTTGCCTGGCCTGGAAGCCACGGGACGGGACGGATTGATACTGGCACCTGGAACCCCCGGAACGCTACTTCGCACGTACCTACGTATTAGGCTTGCACGGTGAGAGGCAAAAGGCACTCCTGGGTGCCACCAAATAGCGAGCACAGGCCATCTAGGCCGCGCCCGCAGGGATTCCAGGGCGGTGTCTGTACCGTAGTACAGTGAATTTGGTACACCTGTGCACCTCCAAGCTGGGCTGGGGCGCCTGGGCAGGCTACCATATTACAGCCAAGGTAGTACACATCGAGTCCAGTCCGCTGGGGGGTTTTTCGACGGGTACAAGAAGCCTACCAGTCCATGGTTGCCAGTCCTTCGGCCTTCCCCGCCAAGACATCTGAGTGGCGTTCTCAGATTTTCGATGAGATTTGATTTGACAGAACAAGCTTGCACACGGTATAATATTGGGCAAGAAATGTATGCGACTGTCTTCCGTGGCACGAGGACGTGTTGCAGAGACACGATGAACCTTCAACTTCCAGGTTTGCTGGGGCAAGTTTGCAGTCTATCGGCGGCCGTTGACGTGGTTCTGTAGTTGGGGTACAGGGAACTTCGTACCAAGTATTCCGCAGGGCTCGATCACGAGCTGCCAAGGGGCCTTGGCGGCTTGCCCTCTGCCTGAACGGAGGGGCTTTGTAGTGCATATGCTATCGCTCGCTTATCGGCACAGACCTTCTCATGCGCTCTTGCGCCTGTGCCTGTCCCTGTCCGGCCCTGTCCCTGCGCCCGTGCCTCTGTGTGCCTCCCCACCACAAAATCTCTAAGACGGCCGCAGCGGGTCAAGCGTGCGCAAATACTCGACTCAAATCGAATCAAGAGATCATCGCCACTTCTGGAACAAGTCACCTTTAGTAATCCGACTTGGGGCCTGGCGATTTGCACCTTTCTGTAACTAGGCACAGGCACAGCAACGGTCTTCTTGGACCAGTTTTTTACAAGACTCGTATTGTGGTCTCTTGGTCTCGTCCTGGAACCCCGCCATCGCCATCGCCATCACCATCACCGACTGAGCGGGAAAAAAGCCACCAGACCCTCACACCCCGTCATCCCTCAAATCAAAACAACCGCGACAATCCACCATGGCGACAATCAGTGGTAGCCGCGGCACTCCTGATCAGGACACGTCCTCCTCTCACCCCTACACCTGTAATACCTGTCAGGTTGCCTTTCGGAACAGCGATTTGCAGAAGGGACACATGAGGAGCGACTGGCAGTAAGCCAAGCTCAAGGCGTGGCGTGCGACCACTTTGCACGAGTTCTCACTGACATGATGTCTTTCCTGACAGCCGATACAATCTAAAGCGTCGAGTCGCCAGCCTCCCTCCCATCTCTTCCGAGATCTTCACGGAGAAGGTCCTCCAGGCCAGGGCCACCACTACCGCAGAGGCAGAGCGCACTGGGTGGCAGAAGGAGTGTACTGTGTGTCAACGCACCTACTACAGTGAAAATTCGTACCAGAACCATATCGGAAGCCAAAAGCACAAGGTGAAGGAGCTTGCCTCGCTCCGAGGCCAGAACGGCGCTGCCGTCGTCCCCGACGATGCCAGCTCCATGATCAGCTCTACCTTCTCCCTCGGCGACCCCGTCCCCTCCAACAAGTCAGATGTCGACTCCGAGGCAGAGGAAGAGTTCAGCAACATCGTCGAGGGCATGAAAAAGACCGGCATCCAGGAGCGCCCCTCGCCAGTCAAGCGCCCGTCCAATCCTCCGCCTTCTGCCGACGCCGATCAGCCCATGACTGAGGAGGGCTCTAGCGAGCAACAGTCTGCATCCATCACTCCCGTTCCGTCCAAAACTCCCGGCGCGCCACAGAAATTGTCACTCAAGTCATGCCTGTTCTGCAATCTGGAGTCGGCCGATGTGCCCTCTAACGTCACCCACATGGAGCGCTCCCACGGCGTGTTCATACCTGAGAGGCAATATCTGGTCGATATGGAGGGCCTCCTGGCTTCTCTGCAGGAGCGCATCCAGGAATTCAACGAGTGTTTGTACTGCGGCAAGGTCAAGACCAACGCTTTCGCCGTGCAAACTCACATGCGAGATACGTCGCACTGCAAAATCCCATACACGACCGAGGACGAGCAGCTGGAGATTGGGGAGTTCTACGACTTCCGCAGCACATACTCTGATGACGACGAGCTGGACTCGGACGATGACGACGACGAGTCTGCCACAAACGGTGGTGCGAGGTTGGGTGGCAAGCGCGCCACAACTGTCACCAACGAGGACGGCGAGGAGCTCGAGGAGGGTGAGGACGCGGGCTGGGAGACGGACTCCTCAGCTTCATCCCTGGACTCTGCCGACCTGACCGCAGTGCCCGCCGAAAACCACTACCACCAGTATGAACGGCTGGAGAAGCACCCGCACCACTCGCGCAGCGACTCCAGGCCTCATCGACAGAAGGACGGCTGGCACTCGCACTCACACAAGCCGACGCGGGCTGTTTTCTACGACGACGTTGAGATGCACCTGCCAAGCGGCAAGTCCGTGGGCCACCGTTCAATGAACAAGTACTACCGACAGAACCTGCGCGACTACCCCACGCCTGAGGAGCGGGCTCAGCGGCAACAGCTGGCCATCGAGAACGGCGAGGACTCCGACGCGATGGACGTCGACGGCGAGGAGGGCGGCAGCAGCCGGCAGCTGGTCCACCGTGGCCGCCAGAGGGATCAGAATAGACAGCTGGTCAGCCGCGCCGAGGGTGGCGCTGGCATGGTGGGCGTCTCCGACAAGAAGAAGGAGGAGGTCAAGAAGGCGGAGCGGCGCAGCCGCAAGGTCGAGCACGCAGCACAGAAGCGCTACGAGTGGTCTCTCAACAAGGGAGCCAACCACCAAAAATACTACAACTACCAGATCTTGTAGATACCTAGGTACTCAGTTGTAGTTGTGTTGGCTTTGGATGGTTGGCGAGCTCGCAGTACGGAGCTGGATTCGCAGCAGCAGTCCATACATAGAAAATTTCTGAGCTGCAACCTACAGAGTAGTGACATCTCAATTCCGGTTCTTTTTCGGCCCCGAACCGTGGGTTGAACTTTGATTACTCCGGTTGCCTGACCTGACATCACGACTGGCCAGCGGCTAGGTCGGCCCCGTCAGCATCGAGTCTTGTCGGCCACTGTACGTACAGGCCTGACAGGGGGCCTTGAGCAAAGGAGCACCTGCATGGCCGGTCCGTCGGCCTTGCATGGTGCGGCGAATCCTGCCAGCAGTTGTGCTGAAATGAAACGCAACGACGACGTCCGCTAGCCCATTCGGTAGTACTTTGCAGGTGCCTGCCCATTTGACGTGTCTCGGGAGTTTTCGACGCTTCTGTTTTGCTCGGGCTGGTGCGCCTCAGATCCGCGCCAGAGAGGGCGACAGGCTACTATGAGGAGTTTGTGTGGGTCTAGCTTTTCGGTCCTCGGGCGGGTGGCGCTTCGCTCGGGTCGCATAGGCTAGGCTGGCAGGGCGTGGTCGCAGCCGTTGCCTCGAAGGCATACTCGCCCTCCCAACCAGACAGCCAGACCAACAAAATTCATATCCCCCGATGGTACCACAGTAACTCCGTCGTGGCGAAGCAGAACTAAAAAGCAACAGTCGACGGCGGTATGGGCAAGAAACCTGGATGATTTGTTGAGAGTTGATTCCACTGCTCGTACCCTACAGTAAATCCTTACCACGATTCGGCGCGCACTTACCTGATCACTCTTGAATGGCGTGGTGCCGCTGCGTGCCGATCGTCACCTGTGTCGCACGAGTCACCTCATCCTCTCACCGTCGGTTATACTTCTCAGGCACGTCAGCGCAGCTTCTCCATGCAGTTTCTGGTTTTTTCCCCTCGTCTTGCGACATACCATCCTCCGAATCCTGTCTCAAACCGCACCATGTACTCGTATCAGGGCAACATCGCGTGAGGTCAAAATGGGTTGGTAGCGCCCCTCCCTGCCCGTCCCGATGGCGCTCGAAGGCAGCCATTCATTTTCTCAAGTCCGGCTTGACTTACCAGGTCTTTTGTAGGATATCTAGACGACGACCTGGAGTCCCTGGCACCCAGCGACTCCATCAGCTGTGTCGCGGAGGGGGGCTTCAAATCCAAGAAACGAGCCTCCCGCCCCTCGGCAAAGTCGTGGTTCACCGAGAAGCTCTCGTCGGCTCGTTCTGCTCCCCCTCGTGCCAGCCAGACACCGAGCGGCCATGTGGAGAGGTACGCCACATCTCAACCCCGATCATCGCCATCGACCAAAAAGACCTACACGACGACCACAACCACCTACACGACGCATAGACCATCTGGCAGCAAGCATGCGCCGCCCAGCAGCACCCCATATGCGGTCCCGGACCGAGGATATTCCAGGATCACGCCCAGCCCACGGGTGACGGTCGCCACCGTCCCCGCCAAGCCGTCGTCGTCCTCCCATTCGCACAGGTCGTCCGGCTCCAGCCACAGGTCGAGCTCGTCCAGCCAGTACCGGCCGTTCAGGAGCCCGGGCGGCGGCAGCACCAGCTCGTCCGGAACAGCCCGCGGAGCCCCGCCCATCAGCAACGGCAGGTTTCACGACGACTTCTACTATTATTACGGAGGTCGCGGCCGCGGTGCCACCTCGTCGGACGCGGCGGCGCCCAGCATCCGGAGAACGGCGTCCGTCGGTTCTCGAGATCGCTACGGGGACTACGGGGCTAGTAGCAGTAGTCGCAGTCGATATGATACTGGCGGGTACAGGACGCAGTCATATGCCCCGCCGCCGCCTCCTCCTCCCCCTCCTCCTCCTCCTGCTGCTGCTGTTGCTGCTCCTGCGCCTCGGAGAGGTCGGGCTAGCAGCACGTACGAGGTATATGAGTCCCGGGCCCCTCCTCCTCCTACCACCTCTTCCCGCCGGCGGGAGAGTTTTGATTATTCCAGGCCGAAGACGTACGTCTACTCCGACGCGGGCGGGAGTTCGGGAAAGAAGGGCTGGGGTCGTTCTTGGGGATCATCCGGCGCGAGTAGTTGGCGATATTAGTGACGGAACTTGGGCTGCCAAGCGGGGTGTCTCATATGGGACGTCTCGATAACAGCGGCGCATTTGGTGAGATGGGGCATGTACAGGGAGTTTCTGCTGCGTTTACGAAGATGGCTGGATGGACTGTCGAGTGACACGGTGTATCGATCACGGCCTTATGAATGATGTTTCATGATAAATTCAACGGTATATAGTCAAGCTCTCCCGGGAGAAGGAGACTAGCTCGACGGACTGCGGACGTATGCAATCTCTTTAGCATCTTGGATGCATTCGTTCCAAGTCATCTGATGCTTAGCCAGGTTCCAACTGCGCCAGTGACGTGATACATCGACCAAGCCGCGAGGATTTGACTGGTATCACCCTTGAACCTATCCACTTATCATGCAAAGTTTAAATACGGAGTTGGGAACATTCCGAAGTAAGGTTAGAGAGCCCTTTCCCCGCCAAACATTCCAAATGCATCGAAGTTGAAATATGGATCTTGGCATTTGTTAAGACTACGCCCCTCCACAAGAAACATTGTTCTTGTTGTGGTATTGAGATATTCGTGTAGGAGGAGTGTAGTAGAATCTTGGTTCCAAGATTTTCGAGATCCCTAGCATCTATCGTCAAGTTGTCAAAATGAGAGTTTAGATACTGTAAATGGTCAATTGGGTGGTGGGGAGAGACATTGCCGTTGTTCTCATAGGCGAGAGAAACTGGTGTAAAATCATTGGCCAGGTCTACTGTGGCAGAAGGCTAGAGCTACCTACATACGTAGCCTGTGGAACTCGCAAGCCACAGGTAACCGTAGCGTGGTACAGATGAGGATGATAATGCAATCTCTCAGAATTCAAATGAGAGAGGAAATGAAACTGAAATAACCATGTCAATCATGTGCCTGCATAGGCATGCTGGAGTGCACTTCGGCAGGAGGGATCAACATCATCAACAACTCACCTGTAGAGGCAGAGGGTGATAGACGTGCCCAGGTGAATTGGAGCCATTGTCAGGTTGCCAGCCAGATAGGTATGTATGTCCCAGATGAATCTGTAGGGATCTACGTGAATATTACAATACTGCTGGCGAAACAGCACACAAATAGCCAGGTGTGTCAGTTGAGGAAGACAACATGTGAGGTTTGAAAGTCAGTGACTAAGTGACCTTGTGTAAATCCACGGGCCCAGACTCACTTGGCAGGGGTGGTGAGTGGGGAAGGCCGTTTTCTCTGTGCCACGCATTGAACCACACACCCCTGACCATCTGACTTCTACTAGTAAGTTGGCTGACAGGCCGGAAGGGAAAAAAGTGGACTTGTCGCTAAAGGTCCACGTCGCACGGCTGTGTGTGGCTACTGTAAGTCTTTCCTTCTAACATCACCCGTCGAGTCTTCTTGTATCATCCACAACCTTCTCCCTTTCCTTTCCCCCCTTCACCCTTTCCTCGCCTTGATTTGACAGCCCTTCCTGTCAGATCCCTCTCTTGGTTGATAACTCTTGGACTCCTGTATCGTTTCTCCCCGGCCTCGCATTCCACTGCTGAGACACGCGCCATGGCTTCCTCTCCTGAGCACCTGTCCGCAGCCCAGAAGCTCCAGCAGGAGCACGAGGCTGCTACTGCCCACACCGTCACCGTCGAGGATGCTCCCGATGAGGATCTGAAGCCCCATGTCGACTCTGTTGGTGCCCCTGTCCTCTCCGAGAAGGCCATTGGCAAGCAGAAGGAGGCTGCTCCCGCTACCAAGGCTCCGGCTCTGGACACCCAGTCTCGCGAGCTGTTCCCCGAGCTTGGGGGCCCCAAGGCCGGTGCTCCCAAGGCGGTGCCCACCTGGGGCGCCGCCAAGTCCAATGGCAATGGCCCCGTCAACGGTTCCCATTCTCAGGGAGCTGCCACTCCCAACTCCGGCGCCGCAACTCCGTCCCGGAAGCCAGCTGTCCCGACCGTCAGCCTTCCTGGCAGGCACATCGAGTCTATCGTCCTCGAGCCCCAGCACATGAAGACTCGCGACCAGCTGAGGCGCCCTCTGGCTCAGATCATCCAGGACCTCAACCGCTCCTCCCGTGCCCAGATCAAGGCTGTCACTGGTGGTGCTGGCGGCCAGAAGTTCGAGGCCGCTGGTCCCCAGGAGGCTGCCCAGCAAGCCCTCAAGGAGCTTGTCAAGCAGATCGGGTCTACGGTACGTTCTTCCCGGGGCTCCATTACCCTCTTTGTCTTGTGTGAGAATTACGGCCGACTAACAGATGTGTGCGTGGCAGCAAACCATCCAAGTCCCCATCCCGCAGTCCGCCCGTGCCCACATCATCGGAAGACAGGGTGCCAACATCAAGTCTCTGCAAGAGAAGACCGGTGCCCGTATCGAAATCCCCAAGGATGACAAGAAGGCCTCTGCGGCCGGCCCGGTCGACGACTTGGACGAGGATTACATCAATGTCAAGATCGAGGGCAACTCCATCTCGGCTGCCCAGGCCCGCGAGCAGATCCTGAAGATCATTGGCGAGCGATCTGCCAAGGTCAACACCCGGGTCAAGGATATCCCTCCGGAGTTCTATCCCTTCATCGCCAACACGACGAGCGATGCCAGCCCGGCTCAGATGCGCATTCCGCCTCACGCCATGTGGTCTCCCCAGGTCACCACCCCCGTTCCTGCCGCTGGCCAGCGTCCGACTTTCCAGCCCGCGCAGGATCACCACATCCAGCTGGAGGGTGAGCGCGAGGCCGTCCTTGCTCTCAAGCAGGAGATTGGGCGCCGTGCTGCAGAGCTCCGCGAGCAGCTCCTCCTGCAGCAGCTCGAGATCCAGCGCGGCCGCCACCAGTTCATCATCGGTCACTCGGGACTGTCTCCCGAGGAGTTCTTCGAGGAGACCGGTTGCGCTATCATCCTGCCTACTGACGAAGACGATGATGCCATCACCATTGTTGGGCCCGAGGATCGGATCAGCGGGGCTCTTGAGAAGGCAGAGTCACTGGCTCAAAGCATGAACATGAACAATGTCGACCATCTGAAATGGACCAACAAACAGGCACCCGGCAGAGGCGCAGTTCACTCCAAGAACGTCACACGTTACCTGCGCCACCGCAACGAGATTGACCGCTTGGAGAAGCAGTACCGCGCTCACATCAACACTCCCTTCTCACAGGATGGGGCTCTGCCTTGGGAGCTGTTCCTCCCCCAGGGACAGTCCACGGCCGCCGCAACCTCGGACATCCGCAGCATCTTTGAAAGTCACCCTCCTTCAAGGATGAGGACTATTGATGTTGACCCATTCTACCACCGTTACATGCAAGACGAGGTCAGCCGACACGTCCGCGAAAACTACGGTGTCCAGCTGGTGGTGCCCGCCATCTCGGAATCCGGCACGCCCCTTCTCCTCGTCTATGAGGCCCCCGGAGCGCCAGGGAACTCCTACGAGATCCCGCGTGCGGCTCCATCTCAAGCTGATGTCAAGGCCTTCGAGGACGGTCTGCGTGCCGCCGAAAAGCACATTGCAGACATCCTCAGCCAGCAGGACAAGATCATCACCACCACCGTCGAGGTTCCACTCAAGTTCCACGATAGACTGCGACGATTCATCCAAAAGGAGCAAGACAAGCGCGGCGCCAACCAGATCCGGATTCGCGTGTCGAATGTCGGGACCACTGTGACGCTGCGTGGGCCAGAGACGGCCACGCAGCGCCTGGCGGAGCAGGTCAAGGCCTTTGTGGAGCAGGAGAAGGCGGATGAGAAGGAGCGCGACTTTACTTTGGAGTTTGACTTCCCGCAACAGTATGCCAACCACCTCATTGGCAAGCAGGGCAGCAGGATCAGGGACCTACGCGACCGGTTCGACGTCGAGATTCAGGTCGAGAACGGCAAGGTCCAGCTCAAGGGCCCTAAGGCCAAGGCCTCGGCCGCGCGATCTCACATCGAGTCCCTGGGCAAGGAGCTTGCCGACGAGACCACCAAGACGCTGACGGTCGAGCCCAAGTTCCACCGCGATCTGATTGGACCAGAAGGCAAGACTGTCAATAGGCTACAGAACCGGTACAATGTGATGATTTTTTTCCCGCGCTCTGAAAAGAGCGGCAAGGATGAGGCAGACGCCACTGGAGACTCCGCCAAGCCCCGTCGTCAGCAAGCTCCGGACCAGGTCGTCATTCGCGGTCCCAGCAAGGGCGTCAGCTCCACCTATGATGAACTCAAGCAGTACTACGATCACCTGAAGGAAGAGTCCTTCACTGCCACTGTCACCGTCCAGCGCAAGCAGTTGCCATCTTTGATTGGTCAAGGTGGCGCTGCGATGGAGGCGCTGCGTCAACAAACCGACGCGGATATCAAGACTCCTCCCCAAGACAAGGAGTCAACGGAGCCTCTTGTTGAGCTCACCATCAGGGGCAAGAAGGCAAATGTAGAGAAGGCCAGAAAGATCCTGGAAGAGAAGAAAGCCGCATTCGATGATACTGTGGCAAAGACCATTGACGTGGACCGCAAGTACCACAGAGCGCTGATTGGTCCTGGAGGTGAGTGAAGAGAAAACGATTCATGTCCATTTGATTGGTCAAAAGCTTACATCTTTCGAAGGCGCTCACCTGCGTGAGATGGTCACCAAAGCTGGTGGCTCGGATGACGCCAGAGAGCGTGCCCGGCTTATCCAATTCCCCAAGCAAGAGACCGATGGCAACACCATCACTCTGGAGGGTCGCTCAGAGGTCGTCGACAAGCTCATCAAGCAGATTCAAGATTTTGTGTCCATCCGAGACAGCCAGGTCACGGCTTCGGTCGAGGTGCCCACCGACAAGCATCGGTCTTTGATCGGCCGTGGTGGAGAGACCAAGAAACGTCTGGAGGAACAGTTCAAGGTCACTATTGATATTCCCCGACAAGGCAGTACGGATACAGCAGTCAAGATCACTGGCGTAGAGGCGGATGTCGAGAAGGCCAAGATGCACATCGTCAACACGACGAAGGAGAAGCCATCGGAGACGGTGCAGGTCCCGCGAAACCTGCACCAAGCCATCTCAAACAACGGTCAGTTCTTCCGCAAGCTGAGGAGTGACTTCCACGTCACGGTGGACCACGCCGGCCAAAACCCACCAGCAAAGCCTACGGCTGCACCTAGGGCCAACGGCGGCGCCCTTCCGCTCATCACCGATGAGGCTGACGAGGAGGCGCACTCATGGAACGTTGTGGAGAGCGTCTCCAACGAGGAGGGCGAGATCCCTTGGGTTCTCAAGGGTTCCGCAGAGGATATTGAAAAGGCCAAGAGTGCCATCACCGCAGCAATGGATCAGGCCAAGGATAACGTCACTGGGTATCTAGTCCTCCCAGACCCCAAGACGTACCGCCATGTCATTGGTCAGGGTGGAAGCAAGGTGAACTCGATCCGCAAGCAGAGCGGCTGCAAGATCAACGTGCCTCGTGACAATGGCGAGGCCATAGAGGTCATCGGCACGAAGGAAGGTGTCGAGAAGGCCAAGGATCTCATCCTTACTGCCGTGCGTGACGGTCAGAACGGCTCCAAGGCCAGGGAGTAGGGCAGCCCTGTCTGTGGAACCGTTTACGAGCCGGAAGGCGGCGAGGAGCATGAGGGCTGGTGGTGATCCAGAAGTGCAGTGTCAACCTGTGCTTCTCTCTCGCCTTTGTTTTGGGAATGGTCTGGGTGGTTGGGAAAAAGCCTTGTCATCTTTCTGAGGGACTGCATTCGGGTCCTCGACTTCCAAGGCGTTGCGTCTGATCGTTCAGCATTATCAAAAATTCAATTGGTCCAACTTGCCTCGTCATTCGGAAGAACCACTTCACTGTTCCTCGTGTCCTCACGCTTGCACAAAACCAGGAGAGACGTCCCGCCATCGGGTTCTGACCTCAACAACTTGCGATCGCCTTATGTCAACTGCCGTATCTTGCACCGTCTGACCTTTGTTAGTCATTGGTATAGGAACAACGCGCCTCACGCAGTCTACTCGCAAGACTTACTCGTGAATAGGGTGTCTTTCGCAAATATGCCTATCCGAAGACTCGATATCCGGATGCTTCCACTCTGCGTGCCACTGATGACTTCGGCCGACCGTGTTGAGCAGCTCCGACAGCCAGGTCTCGCCGGTCTCCGATACCTCGCTGTCTTAGCCATGAGTGTTATAGGCCTCGGCAGAAGTTCCGCCCTCGTCACCAACATCCTGATCATCCGAATCACCGGGGTGGAAGTAGGGAGCACCACGCCAGGGCGGCTGGTGGTTCTCGGCGCAGAAACGACAAAATATGGTTCGACCGCCATCGAGGGGATTTAGGAGGACGTATTCCTGCGGGTCTATCCTGTCCCGCATGATCTCGTCCCGCGTGATGCCCAGCTTGGGCTCGCAGCAGGCGCACTGCTGCTGGGCCTTGGTCGGTTTGGCGCGCAGCACGGCTCCCCTGCGGAAAGCGGCGTCGTCCACGTCCGCCTCGACGTATGCCGACATAAAAGCGGGGTGGTTGACAAGGAGAGCGTGGAGGCCGTTGGCGAAGGCGTCCTTCGCAGCCAAAGAGTCGTACGAGGAGTCCTGAAGCCGCTGCTTGAGGGCCTTCACGAACATGACGGTATACTGCAGCAGGCTCTGCAGGCGGTGATCCTGTGGGTACCTTGACAAGAGCCCCGCGAGACGGTGGACGGCCTCGAGGATTCTTCGTTCCTGGAGGCTGATCAAGCCGATGTTGCTGTTGTTGTTATTGTTAGTTTGTGCGTCGTTCAGCCACTCGATATGCCGTGCCCACGGCCGGGCACCACAGCGGCATAGAAGTGTCTGATGCGCTCATCGATGTGTGTCTGGTATCTGTCAACGAGTTCATCGTGGCCTCCATGATCTTGTTTGCTACCACCACCTTTCGCCCAACATGGATTCCGGCTCAGGGTGTGCTTGTACAGCAGCGTCGCCTCACGGTGGGAGCCCAAGAACCAAGTGTCGCTTGGTAAGCGGACCTGTGGGGTGCTCTGATGCGTCGAGGGGAATCGTCATAAATTGCACATCTTGGCCCAGCTGAAGCAGGCTATGATGTCGTTTCTGCCTTCTAACTTTCACCACTGTGGGTCCACTTGGATTTCCTGCGATTGAAGCCGAGTCTTGTCTGCTGTCTCTCCCTTCTTCCCTTGTTTGGTGCCTGATCACGTCAAAGCACATCCCACATCCCGGCCCTCCGCAGCACGCAACCAGAAACCCCTTCCTCCTTCTACCAGTCCTTGCATTCCAAGAGCAACAGCATTGAAGCCATGGCTCAGCTTCCTGAGGCCGAGACGTTCTTCCTCCAGGAGCGTGATGAGCTTCTGGACCGGATCATGACAGCTCACCCGGACGCTGACGCCGAGGGAGTCTACGAGAGGTGAGTTGTGCCCATGCTTACAGGTATCATTTGAGCATTGTCAGACTGCTTGTGGCAGTTCCCATGTCATCCTCTCCTGCATGAGAGACAGAGCACAAGAACACACTGACTGACAAGCTTTTTAAACCAGACTCTGGATCGAGGCGACAAGCCAGGGAGACTGCGTCGTTCACACTGCCTATCAGAAAGGCATGGTTGACATGCGTCCTGTGCGTGTCCATCAGGCTGTGCTGGCGTGTGTTTCTCCAAAGCTCTGCCAAGAGTTTTACAACAATGACAACAATCAAAGCCACTCCACCCTGGAGTATGGTTTGTTCCAGTCACGAGAGGAGCATGACATGCTTGTCTGGGTGCTCCGAGGCCTGTACCGACAAGGTTAGTTTCCCTCAGAGAAATCTCGTCTCCCTCTCTTCTTCTCTCAACTTCCTCCACCGGACCATGATGGTTGACATTTGCGAGGACTGCAGCCCTAGAATTGAGAATGGCGGCTGCCCCATCTGCAGGGGACGACGGAGTTTCCACGAAGCCCGGCTTTTACCCTGCTGTCATGGCTGCCGCGGACCTCTTGAGTCTTGTCGACAACGACTTCAGAGAGTACGCGATTGCTGGGTTCAGAAAATATCTGGATGCTCGAATAATCCATCTCTTCAAGGTCGTGGCACCGTCCAACGTGCGCGGAGATCTGGAGTTCCTTGATGAGACCGTCGAGGTCAAACTGCATTCAGAGGGCGCCTTCAAGGTTTGGCCCATGCTGGGAGCCATCCGAGATGGCCCCTTTCGCACATTCATCCTGACCGACGTGGCCAAGTTCTGCATCGCCCTGAACCGTCGCATCCAGCGCGACGAGGACGAGCCGACGTTCATTGACGACCTCGATAGTCTTTGCGGAGTGTGGCCCGACTTCTCGGCCATCCACCGCAAGCAGAACGTGATCGATACCTCGAGAGTACGCTTGGATGCGGTCATCCCCGCGAAGAAAAACAGCAACAACATACCATGTGCCTGTTGTTCAAACACCGTCAGTCGAGCCAGTATCAAGCGCGACGGGTCCAATTCGCAGAACTACATCCTCATCAACCCACTGAAGGGCGGGGAAAGCATGTTCTTCTGCAAGAACTGCGTTGAGCCCCGAGTGCCACACGGCGTTCCAGTGCCACACGGCGTACCCTGGCGGCTGTAAAAGAAGCACCACACCTAGGACCCTCCCCGAGCAGTGAGCCGCGGTGGGCGTACATGAAGAGAAATCCCTGGATCGGTGCGATGAAGAGTGGCGGCGTATCCGGGCAATGTGAACTGGGTAACACAAAAGGACTGGGCAGATGATGCCGTGGTACAGGAGATAATCCGTGCTAGGCCATCGAAGGGATTCAAAGCAGTGCAGTCGGGCTGGTGCTCCTGAGGGAACGATGCCAATTTGTCTGCCCGCTGATTACGCCTGCAGGTTCCCTTACATACAAGCCTTGCCTTGTTACACAGGCATCGTTGAACATCACAAGAGGTGGATGACACTGGACTGCAAAATTGAGAAAGTTCGAGAACACTTGATCCTGTGCTCGTGTGTACTATTGTGGTATGGTGTTGTTTTGAGACTATGAACAGGACTATGTGCTTGCATGGGGCGAGAACAGATTTGAAGCCCCTGGAAGCCTGATCCATGGCAGTGACTTCAATACACAACGAGGACAGACGCCCAGCAGCAGTGGGGCCCCAGTTCCGTCACACTGCCCTGAAGTCCAGGCCTGCCGCCTCACCGTGCCAGTCTTGTCACTGTCAACACTCTGCCGCACCTGCCAGCCCTGTGCCCGTCGTTTGAAAGGCCTGAGAGGCAACGCCTACCGCACTCCATACCAACTTAACTACCGTGCAGCCTCTGCTATCATACCATGTCAAATCAAAGGAAGGGGGATGAAAAGCAACAGGCTGGGAAAAGCAACATCAGAGAACATGGCATGGGACGGTCTCGGTGCAATGTTTTGATTACGGCGTTACCGTTTCCATGTCGTGTCCCCTGCCGTCCGATCGCCACGTTCCATCGCCCTTCAAATCGCAAACCTTGTACCAATTGTTGCAATGCGGTTACGGTGAAGAGTGCGCTAGGGACGAAAGTACATACATACGTGCGGTCTGACAGTCTGACAGTCTGACAGTCTGACAGTCTGACGGTGCAGCGCCGCCGGCCCAGCTCTCCAGCGACAGTGGCTCAACTCTCTGATCGACCTGACCCGACCCGAGTCGAGTCGACTCGAACCTTACTGCGTAGCACTGTCAGGCCGGGTCCAAAGTAAAAATGCCACCTCCCCAGCTGGTCACCGTTGCGCGTCGTGACGATCGCTCCCCCATCCAACGAACGGCGGCAGGGCGGGGGGAGACACATCTTTCAATCTGCGGAGACTACGCAGTATGTACATGACCGTAGTCCGGAATAGGTAACAGAGAGTGGGTACCAGACCTGTGAACGAGCCTCTTGTGGCCTTTGACAATCTCAGCCTAAACAGGCCTGCAGGAGGACCCTACGAAAGCAGAAGACGCGCCTGTCCTTGCCAGTCGCGTCTTTCCATTTTCGCAGCGCAGGACGGCACAGCACATCACAACACAGCACAGCACAGCAGAGCACAGCACCACTGCCGTACCAGCACGCAGCAGCACCTTCAGACGAGCCGATCGCCCTGTTTCGTGCAGCCCTGGAGAATACATTCAAGCCATTCAGACACGCCTGTCTCACGGCTCGCACCCAGTCCGAACAAACCTCGTCGGCCAAGGGACCAGGAAAACCCCTTTCCCCACCACAACGGGCCCCGTTTTGCCAGACTGCCAACGCTGCCAGACTGCCACGCTGCCAGTGCGCGCCCGCGACCGGGCTATCAGGCACCCATCCACGTCTCCATCTCAGGCTTTGTCCCCCCCCCCCAACCGCCACCTTCCCAGCATTCCCAGCATCATCACGAGCTGCCCGTCCGCGGAACCCCACTGCCCGCCCGCGCCATTGGACCCTGCTCGCAGGCTCGCAGGCCCGCACCTGCAGGGCTCGAAATCTTGGAACAATTGGAAGCACGGAACATTTCCCAAGCCTGCCAGGCCCAGACCAGGGGGGTCAATTGCCATCAACGCCCATCCGATCCCAACGGCCAAGACCTTCGTCCGGGTCCCTCCTGGACGGATAGACAGACAAGAGCTGCGATACCATACGGGGGGAGTCGCATTTACGTTCAAACCTGATGATTTGGTGGTTGCACTGCTCTGCTCTGCTCTGCTCAGCTCTGCCCTTCCTCGGCCCTGGTCTGCCGCCTGATTGCTGGCGGCTTCAAGCAGCAGCCAGATCGACCTCGGGACAGGACGAATTCTCGCGCGCCAGCAGAGTACATACATACACACATACAGTACATAGTAGGAGGAGTCGGGTCGGAGGCAAAAACCCAGTGAACCCAGTTCAACAAAGCGCGGCCGACAAGAGAAATGGCCATCGTGTCCTAGAGATCTCCAGATCTTCCACCCCCCCCCCCCCAATCCCATTGCGTGGCCCATCCAGGCTGAGCGACTTATCAACTTGCCAGTACAAGTACACAGTAGACCCGCCATCGCCGGTCTATCTACGTGCGGATCACCGTCTTGTCCAGCACAATCACAACCCAAACAAGCAGACAAGAAGAAAGTCGACACTGACATCCTGACATCCCATCCCGCACCGAGATACGACTGCTGAAGCTCTTCCCCCCCCCCCTCCTCCCCCATCTCCCCCCAATCTGGATCGAGGCCCACCACCACCACCAACTCATCCCAAGTCCTTTTCCTTAATACAATACAAGTCGACCGCGGCCCTTCCGTCCTCCGTCCTATGCGACCCAATCGGCCTCGACTATCTGTCCCCTGAGGTTCCATCTGCCCAACTCTCCTCCTTTCCGACCTTCCAGGTCTTGTCGGCCAGAACCCAAAGAGTAGCGTCTTCTGCTTTGTCTTATTATTACTACTACGACTAGAGTCCTTGACGTTGCAGCAGTCTTCGTCTGACAAGAAGAGCGGCGGGCTCATCTCCCGGCGACTGAAATCCACCCACGTCATTGGCCGGCGCCCTTGGACTCCGACTGTGATCAGAGAGGCTTGGGCCCCTTCTCTTGTCCCCCGTTCCCCGTCCCCCAGACTTGGAAGACGCCCGTCCCGCGCCTTTCAACCGTCAGCTAGAACCTACTTTCCGTTTTGCCTTTCAGCAATTTTCTCGCCCTCTCGACTTTCGGACACCCCTGCCCCTCCCCAGCAGCGAGCCAGGCTCAGCCGCCTCGGACGTTGCGTTGTGGTATCATGGACGGCTTAAACCAAAACAACCCTAACCAGCCCGCCTCGACCTCGACCACCATCACTGCTGGCACGCCCACGCCCTCGTCCTCGTCGCGTCGCCGCCTGACAAAGAAACCCCCGAGCTCGCACCAGCAGTACCTCCACCGCAGCTCCAACAGCATCGATGCCGGTGCCAGTGCCGCCGGTGCCAGGTTCGACGCCCTATCCATCCAGAGCAGACGCAGCTCCACGAGTCTGAGGCGGGCGCCAAGTGCTCCACCTGCAAGGACCACTCCCACTTCCACCAACGCGTCAAACAGTTCCTCTCCACGGCATCCTCCTGTCTCCTCCACCTCCACCACCACCACATCCACGTCTGCTGCTGCTGCTGCCCCTGCCGGTGCAGGCAATCACTATCCTCACCCTCCTCAGCCACCACACCACCAGCAGCAGCCTTCTCTCAATCCCTCTCCTGTTCTCCCGCCCGGCGACTTCTCAGCAGGCCTGTCTTTCTCCTCGCACGCCACCGCCAACAGCCGAGGCGATCCTCGCCGCAGCAGCAGGGACCACCACTACCGTCTTTCCGATCCCCACAACAACAATCTCAATTACGGACTGGGCACGGCCGCCTCCACCGGTCAGCATCGTCGCCTCGACTCCAAGGCGTCCGAAGAATTCATCGGCGCTCCCTTCGACGGCTCTGCCATCCTCAATCGTATCGAGGCCACCAAGGCTGCCCCCATCTCGCCACAGCGCCCGCCCGTTCCCCGTCCTGCTCACACCACCCCTGACGCCCGTCTCGCTGGCGTGTCCCTCGACCACTCCACCAGCTTCTCGGCAGCTGCTGACACCATGGCTGCCGCCGAGAAGTCGCACGGCTCCAAGATGTCCGACGGGCAATTGCCCGCGTCGAAGCGTTTCTCGGACGAGTCCAAGGAGCCCAAGATGGCCTCCGTTCTCAGAAAGAAATCGGGCTTCTCTGGCTTCATGACCAGTCTGGTCGGCTCACCAAAGAAACCAACCATCTCAGCACCCGAAAACCCCGTGCACGTCACCCACGTTGGCTATGATAGCTCCACTGGTCAATTCACAGTCAGTCTATTCTACAGCCGCCCGCCTTCTTCATCATCCCATGCGGGCACCGGTCGTCTCGTCCCACCAAAAAAAAAAAACCAAAAAAAAACAACAAAAAAAAAAAAAAACCAAGGGAAGCTTGTGCTAATATCTGTGCGCCTTTTGCTAGGGACTGCCCAAGGAATGGCAACGACTGATCAACGAAAGCGGCATCCCAGAGAAGGACAGACAGGCAAATCCTCAGATGCTCGTCGATGTGCTCACTTTCTACAAGGAAACAACAGAGAGGCCTCACGAGGACCAGAACCTGGAGAAGTTCCATGATGCTCGAACAACAGAGATGCGCCAGGTCGGCTCTGCGCCCGGGTCGGCCACGATGCCTTCGCCTGGACAGTTCTCATCAAGTTATACGGGTATGTCACCTATGATAAGCCCGCCTGCAAGCCCGCGGTTTCCTCAGAATGTTGAAGGCAGTTTCGAAAATCCCCGGTCACCCCCTCCGGTCCCGAAAGGTATTGGCTCTCATCCTACCAAGGACCTGATGCCCAGTCGCCCGGCTCCCAAGCCTCCCGTCAGCATGGCGAACCGAGCCAACGCCCCCTACGCGACCAAAGACTCAGGCATCGGCATGCCTCCGCCCGCCGGCGAAGAGGGCCCTTACGTTCCTCCCAAGGATGCGCCAGCCATGCTACCCGAAGAGCACCGATCGCGATCGAGGTCGAACTCCCGAGCCAACGTCAACGGTGCCGCCGCACCACCTTACACCCCGGCCCAGCCGTCCCCAGCAGTCTATCAACAGCAATTGATGCAGCAGCAGCAGGAGCAGGCCATGGCACAGGCACAGGCGGCCACGACGGCTGGCCAGCCCGGCCGGGCTCCTAGCAAGAGACAGCCCGCTCAGCAGCCGACGCCGCCCCAATCACAGTCCCAATTCGCACGGGCACCCGAGCAGAACGGTGCCCAACGACCTCAGCAGCCACCGCAGGTTGGCGCCGTACCAGCTGCGCGACCTCGGAACCGGCAGAGGCAGAGTAACGGCATTGATGTGATTGCATCTCTCAAGCGCATCTGCTCCGAAGGGGATCCGCGTGAGATCTATCGTGGGTTTGCCAAGATTGGCCAGGGTGCTTCCGGTGGAGTGTTTACCGGACACGAGCGAGGCAGCAACCGTCTGGTCGCTATCAAGCAGATGAACCTGGAGCAGCAGCCCAAGAAGGACCTCATCATCAACGAGATTCTGGTCATGAAGGAGAGCTCCCACCCCAACATTGTCAACTTCATCGATAGTTACCTGTGCAATGGTGAGCTCTGGGTGGTCATGGAGTACATGGAAGGGGGCAGTCTGACCGATGTGGTCACTTTTAACATCATGACCGAGGGGCAGATCGCGTCTGTCTGCAGGGAAACTCTCAAGGGACTGCAGCACTTGCATTCAAAGGGCGTGATTCACCGTGACATCAAATCAGACAATATTCTCCTCTCCCAGGAAGGAAGCATCAAGCTCAGTAAGTCCGCAAAGGCTGAAACCGAACCTGATCCGAGACTGACCTTGTGCAACAGCCGATTTTGGATTCTGCGCGACCATCAACGAGGCTCACAACAAGAGAACCACCATGGTCGGTACACCATACTGGATGGCTCCCGAGGTTGTCACCAGAAAGGAGTATGGCAGAAAGGTGGACATCTGGTCACTTGGGATCATGGCGATCGAGATGATCGAGGGAGAGCCACCATACCTCACTGAATCCCCTCTGCGAGCTCTCTGGTTGATTGCCACAAATGGTACCCCGACCATCAAGGACGAGAACAGCCTCTCCGCTGTCTTCAGAGACTTCTTGTATTTTGCCCTCAAGGTTGACCCGGAGAAGAGGGCAAGTGCGCATGATCTGCTCAGAGTGAGTACTTTGTTCCTGGGACGCCACTACATGCCAGCCCTGCTAACCTCGTTTCCAGCATGAATTCATGAAACAATGTGTTGATCTCGCCCAACTCTCGCCATTGGTGCGCGCAGCACGCGAGGCCAGAGCGCAAGAGAAGGCACGAAAGGGCGGCCAATAAATAACCCTCCAGTGGATTCGGACATCTACCATGCATCAGCGACTTGCCCAACCACATCAGCACGCACGCATACTGTCTGGCATTTCCAGCTCTCATACATTGGTTCGCCTGCACATATCAATGGTCCAAAAAAAACACAGCACATTCCATGGTTTTCCGGCTTTGTTTCCGACCAATACATACCGCACCTGTGACGTGGCTGCGGGAAATCTCAGTGCGACTCGATTGTTCATCTGGCTTTTCGACTCTGTGTCAGAGGCCTCTAGTCAAAGCCACCAGCTATGAAGCGGAACCTGCAGAGGCCAACTCGTCCATCTCCCAGCAGGGTTGTGATTCCGAAACGAAAGGCCGATTCGACACCCGAATGCGCGACTGTGGGCGGCTATGTCAACGTCCGTTGGGACTCACTGGCCTTTGAACCGGAACCTGGTCAGGTAGCGTGGTGAAGCACTTCTGCTCCGTTTGCTGGACTCTGCTTGTTCGCTTGGAGGTATGGAGGTACGGAAATCCCACCCCAGTTCGGACCGTTGCGCACGTGCGTGGATGCCTTCGAAGGGTCATTGTTTGTACCACTGTCTCGCCATTTTAATGCCGCTCAGCAAAGGAGCAGGCGATGTGAATTGCGAGTGTCAGAAGCTTGGTCATGTCAGGCGCACATCTTCTCGCCCTTCTCGCCCTTGTTGGCCCGTGTATGAAAAAGGTGTTCATTTGATTCAGAATTTGACGGCAAGGGCTAGATGAGATGCGAGGGCTTCTTTAGTAGCGAAAGGTTCTACTACTCGTCTGAGGTGGCTACCGTCGGACGTTGGCTTGATCTGCAAGAGATGGAGCCATAGGCGGTATTACGGTCTTGGTTCTGGCGAGGTTATCATGCCCGTCAAAAGGACTATGGTTGCCTAGCCAGCCGCCTTGCATCTGGTGAAGTGGGAAGATGAAGATAAGGGAGGGGGTTAGGGACCGTGAATTGTCAGCGTTGCCAGCTGGCAATCAGGCAAATAGAGCAGTCTGCCCTTGTGCGCACCGCTTATACGGAGATGGAATGGCTGCGTAGACAGCTATGGAAATTCAACCCGGTTCCCGAGTGATGTTGTTGTCTCCCGAATCGAGGTGAGCAAGCGCCCTCGTGACCGTTCGGCCCGTGTGCTAGTTGTGCTTCTTTTTTTTCGAGCTCATGTCGACACGATGTCCCCCTCCGGCTCGATCGATAAAGGAGTATAGGCTGCAACGATCACCAGCTCTCAGGTCATCCAGGTCTCTAGAGATCTGCACGTGTGTGTGTCTTTGATTTTCAGCAAACCCAACAAAGCCCAACAGTGTAGTTAATGAAGATATGTGAGCTTCACTTTGTTTGTTTTTCATGTCCAACTTAGCTGCCATGTGCATTTATGTGCGTCTCTTCCGCAATGTGCTGGCTTCCCTCCGTCATCCACTCCGCGCAGTTTTACGATTGCACCCACAGGTGCCGACCAAAAAACAGCTCTGGCAAGTTTATTTTCCCGTCTCACACCACCGGCCCCAGAAAGTGTTCCCATACGTTGCGGCCGAGTGATCATGATCTCAAACAGTCCATGTTAGTGCCCTCCTCATGCAGCTGAGTCTGCTGGGGGTCTTCCATGCTGCAGCACATCGGCAGCTACCCGGCTTCTAATCGGAAAGAGGGAGAGAGAGAAAGACACAAAAAGAGAGAGGGGGGGAGGGGGTGGCAATTGGACGTCTAGGTACTAGTAGTAGTCAAAAATAAATACTAAATAATAGGACTATAAGCGCCAAAAGTAATGGCAGATGGATTGCTGGGTACAGAATGACATTTTGCCCTGCGTCCATCCATTCTCGTCATAAGTATCCGGATTCTGGCTTATGGAAACGCTCTTTCTCACCTAGTTAAGCAAGGGTTATCTCAACAAGACCGGCAATTGCATCTTCTCTCTCTTGATCTAGGTACTGGTACTATCAGGGAATTCTTTGGAAATGCTTTGTCGGTACTAATACATTATACTATTCTAATCTGGGCTAGGCTTTGACAACACGGAGTCCACAAGTCAAAGCACAATTCTAAACTTGACTTGCTGCTGAAATGGGGTTCTCGGAGACTCCAAGTACGGAATTGTGGTGAAGCTGATCGTATTGCTGTTGTCAGGTAAGGTTGTTGTTAGGAAGAAAATCCTCCCCTGACCAGAACGCTGACGGAAGCCCTGGTCATTGCCACCCCAGCCGTCGTACCTTGCACACCACTACAGAACCAGCTTGGAGGGGCTCGATGGACGATGGATGCCTCACGCTGGTGGTTCCAAGGAGCTGAGAATTGCCTCATCGTTTCAGTCCACCACGTCTCACACAACCTCACGAGGATCGGTCCGAATCGGATTGCCATACCTAGGTAGTTCTCTGCACCAAGGTAGTTTCATTCTTCATGCACAATATACTCTATCCCGACTAAACAGATATCGTCTGGTCTTTAAGCAACGCATGACAGGCTTGCGCGGGCCAAGCCCGCAGGCGTTCAGGTGCTGCTGTTGATTGTTCAAAGCTCTTAGCTGCGGGAGAATAGATGGCACCAGCTCACGTTGAGTTCATCCATTGGATGCCTAGGTACCTGATCAAGATCTGTATTACCTTTGGCGACATCGTCCTAACGATACCAGGAGCATTCCTGGCCCTAGCATACACAGCAATCGCACCGGACACGTACGGTTGGTATCGTTGAGAGTTTTCCCCCGACAATCATCCAGCGTCAAGGCTTCATGTAGTCTTATAGAGTGGACACTGTCCTCTCATTGTCCAATCGAGTCTGGTCTGCCCTGCTCCACACGGACTGAGCATCCATGCCTGGGTACGCAGGTGTGGCTGCCACTAAATAGGAAATGGTTTCGTACACAAGGAGGCGTTGGCACAGGGCTACTGACGCAACATGTCTTCCACGCGCTCCGTGAAGAGACCTTCCGCTTTACGGCTGTACGGCCAGTGCCAACGAAGATGCCGTCGATGGGGCTGATGCAGCACATCATTATTAGTATTGTCTGCACCAACGGAGAGTAGGGTCGAATCCGTTCCCACAATCCGTGCGCAGCCCCCGGCGCAACGCGGCGGATATCCCGGCGGTTGAGCCACACCTTTTTCTCTCTCTGGCCACCGAACGGACCGCTCCAAGATATTTGGATCTAGCCACGTTCCCGCCGAGGATGACCGCAGGCCGCGACATTGTATCCCGGGATGGAGTCATCATAATATGGAGGCCACGAGGTGCTCACTTTTCAATGCGATGCAGGCAACTTCAATCATGGCTGGGCTACATGAGTTACTCCGTAGACCCACACCACCGTGGCTGGGCGCGTGCCGGGCTAAGGAAGGCGACGGAGTCTGCGGGATCACAGACATCCATGACCAGGATCAGGCTTCGTACTCTGGTCCTGTCGACCATTTGACAGCCGAGCAAAGAGGTCGGAATCCCGTCGAGATCCCAATTCCCGCTTCTACATATAAGGAGCCCGGGGGTCACGGCACAAAGACGTATATACGTAGGTATCGGCTGCTACCTACTGCCCATGGGCCATCCCCCGGACCTTTGTACACACAGATCCCCCGCACCCAACTCTGGATACCCTCTTTTATATTCCCAGAGCCTTGGAAGCCACACCTGATCATGATGTCGGCAGGGTTGTACCCCTCGATCGTTGCTTGCCTCTTCTTGGCAGGGACCATCTCCCAGACCTTGGCCTCTCCCTCCGATGGCAGACCACTTGTGCGGCCCAGGCAAGATGACACCCCCTCGGTAGACCTGGGCTATGAGATCCATACGGCAACTGAGAATGCAAGCCCCCTCGACACTCACCTGTCCAGACAGAGCAGAGCTGACATGCGTGTGCCAGACGACCGGACGGTACTACACCTTCAGCAACATTCCATACGCTGAGCAACCAGTGGGCGCCTTTCGCTTCCAGCAAGTCTCTTTGCCAACGGGCAACAATTCGACGGTCAACGATGGGTCGACCGATGTGATATGCTACCAAGCTGCTCCGGAATGGCTCATCGAGCAAGACGCCGAGGAAGATGGTTATACAACCGAGGTTGTCGAGGAGGGCCTGTATTCCGAGGCAGGGCAGACAGAATCATGTCTGGCGCTCGACGTCCATGTGCCGACGGGCGTCTTCAATGGAAACACCTCAAAGGGTATGCCCCACGCCATTCTCAACATTTCCATTCGATCAATCTCAGTAAAAGCCACCAGCTGACACGTCTCTCAGCCCCAGTCTTGATCTGGATACACGGTGGTGGCTTCGTCTCGGGCTCCAAAACCGGCTCCTGGGACAGCCCCGCCGGCCTCATCGCTCGCTCAAACCTGAACGGCAGCGAGGGTGTCATCCTGGTGTCCATCAACTACCGCCTCGGTCTGTTCGGCTGGCTTGGCGAAGGGGGCATCACCCCGAATCTCGGTCTCCACGACCAGCGTGTCGCTTTCGAATGGGTTCAGGAATACATTGGTCTCTTCGGCGGAGACGCCGATCGGGTCACTGTCATCGGAGAGAGCGCGGGCGCGGCTAGCATCCTTCACCACATCACCTCGTATGGTGGCAATACGACGCTCCCTTTCTCGCAGGCCATCATCCAGTCGCCCGCGTTCCAGTCCAACATGAACCTCTCCTCAAACTACGAGACGACCCTGGCACAGGCTTCGAGCTACACCGGGACAAACATCACATCCGCAGCAGAGCTAGCTGCCCTCGGCCAAGATGATCTCAAAGCCATCAACTTCTATTCGGTCCTTTCAGCGATCGAAGGCCACTTCGGGTACGGCCCGGCTCCGGATGGGACGTACGTGCCCAGGCTGCCGCAGGTCCTTCTTTACGAAGGCAGGTTGAACCAAGACGTAAACGTGATGGCGGCGCACAACTCCCTGGAGGCCGCGCCGTTCGTCTCCACCAACATCACCACCGAGGCGAACCTGCTAGCGGCCGTGGAGGCGTCCTACCCGGAGGCCTCCAACGAGACGCTGACGTACCTGCTCGACGTCTTGTACCCGGCCTCGGACTACGCCAGCGAGTACCTTCGCGGTGTGCAGATCGCCAGCGACTCCGACTTCAGCTGCTCCACCCGCTTCCTCGCGCTGGCCCTGGACAATGCCACGTACAATTACCTCTTCGCGTACCCGCCGGGCTACCACGGCGAGGACGTAAGCTGTGAGCCGCAACTCGCCTTTTGCTTTCCCCTTGCCTCGGAGATCTTGTTGCTGACCCTGATTCTCTTGACTCAGATACCTGGTTCAATGGTGACACTACCACTCTTGAGGACGGCTATGCGGTCAACGCCACCATAGCATACGCTATGCAGGACTACATTGTGGGCTTTACTGTGTCCGGTAACCCAAACGACAGTCCCTCCGGTTCTGCGCTCGGTTTCCCCATCTATGGCAGCAATGCAACAGTCGTGGAGTTCGCGTCGACGGGTATCTTTACCGCGCAGGATGACATGGACAATGGTAGATGTTCATGGTGGCAGCAGGCGATGGTGTCGGGCTTGATTTAGCTGAGAATATATACATATATATATATATATATATATATATATATATGGGCTTAGCATATCCAATACCATGCGTCTTTCAGACATGTGCTACCTCGTATGCACACTTCGCGGTTCGCTTGCCAAAATACCGCGGCTACTTCTGTGGAGACTAGCATCGTAAATATTCAGGTGTATATGGAGCACCGAGTTCGGAGGGCAAACAAAGCGGATGGTACACGGCAAAATTAGTTACCTATCTACATATGTAGGTAGGTAGTGCAATACAAACCTCGACCTAGCATTGTTATTGAGAACGGATATTCCCAGGGCTGATTTTGGATGTCCCAGGGCGAGTGGATTGAGTCCCTTGCGATGGCTGCAACCGATCAACAGCTCCCCCCCCCCCGGCCTCTTTTCTCAAATTATTGCAATTGCCACCTGGGCATCATTACAGCTTTCATACTTTGAGAGTTTTCGCCTCGAACTTTCAATTACTTACTTAGGTAGCCTGTCAACCGGTCAGTCTATCATTCAACCAGTCAGTTAGTCAGTCAACGGGTTAATCCGTCACTTCACAGGTTGGATTATCAGTCAATTGGTCTGTCTATCAGTCAACCAGTCAGTCAATTGATCATTTGGTTGGTTGATTTGGGCCTGTGGCAGCCCTTGAAATCCTGCAGCTATAACGCTACCTAGGTAGTGACAAATCAATATTCAACCCACTTGCCCTGGGACATCCAAAATTGGCCCTGGGAATGTTCATTCTCTTGTTCTTCGCACATGACTGCCATGGGTGAATTGGCCGGTCAATGGGTTACAATTGCAAGGGTGGTGGCAAAGGGATTGCCGGGTATAATACCACATCTTGCTCTGTACCTAGGTACCATTTGTCTTTTGCCCGTGCTTTTTTATTCTATACATATAGAAGGCGCAAGAAGGCGCTTGGACGTGCAAGTACACGCATCACCTCTTTTCGAGGCCTTCGTACGTCGGGTATAATATGGATGCTTACCTAGTCTAAAGTCCCTGAAAAGAACTCCCACGCTGCCCAATGAACGCTGATGATATTACATTCCCATTCTGACCATTCAGTCATGTTATTGGAAGCATATATGCCTATGTATCCAGCCACGATCCGGACTTTTCCAACGGGGGACGCGGCCAACTGGACATTCTCGAAACGGATTGCTCCGCCCTGTTCTTGTCGTCACTTTGGGCCTGCTCGTATTCATCGTACCCGACTTCTGCGTCTCGAAGCAAGTCTTCTTTGCTCCTGTCCACAATCTTATATTTCGCGGACATCTTCCCTGCGAGACCCTCCTTGGGGCCATCTGATAATGCAGCAGGTTAGTAACAATACACACTACACGGGAGAGTCTTGGGTCTCAGGCCGACGTCTCCAGATACAGAGAGGAAGAGCAACTCTCAGCCGGGGAAACCAAGGGCGCAGAGATCAACTCACAGATCAAACAAGACGCCAGATCAAGTCCGACGGGGAACCACTGCACCAGGGCGAGGATCTGACCGAAAGTCCACTCGTTGTCCGAGTCGGTGCCGCCCGACTTCCTGGACACGTCGTGCCTGTAGTTGGTAAAAGTCCCCAGCAGCGTCCAGGTGACGGCGATGCAGACCAGGCCGTTCCCGAGGCGCATCCAGAGCCGCGCCTTTTCCCACCACCGCCACAGCCTCGCGCGCCTCTCCAGCACGTGCCGGTACCGGTGGCCGCCCAGGCTGGCCACCACGTAGTAGACCCACCACGTGCAGTTGAGGAGCATGAAGACGTGCGCCGCCTTGATGGCGTCCAGCAGGACCTGGAGGAGGCCCACGTCCTGGCACTGCGCGATCCAGATGGCCTGGGCGGTCTCGGAGTCGGTGCTCGCGAAGGAGAGGATCGAGTTGTCGGAGCGGAAGATGCTGAGGAACTTCATGTTGTAGTAGACGTCCACGATGACGGTGAAGACCAGCACCAGGAGCCAGAGGAAGAGGCGGATCCGCCGGCGCCGGAGCTCGTGGGACAGGGACTGCAGGACGAAGCCGGGGAAGACGGAGAGCGTGGACAGGAACACGCAGTCGAGCAGCTCGAAGAGATTATAAGAGTCGTCCGGATGGTGAATGATTTGAACATAGCGACTCACGGCCGCGACGAGCATGGAGATGGCGAATAGCAGCGTGGCGTCCATGAAGCCCTGGAGAGATACTGAGAAGGCAGAGACCAGTCTGGGGAATCGTCCCAGGGGGTGAGAAATGGAGAGCCCGAACGCCTGGCACAGCTCCGGAGCCAGCATGATGTAATAGATAGTAGCAAAGATCGCGGCCACGTAGTATGAAATCATCATCTGTCGGGCGTCTTAGATATCAGTACAGTATGACCCAGAAGCAGTGTGGTTATAGGCCAAGGGCAAGATAGACCTACCCCGATACCACTCAAGTCGGCATCACCGCCCCAGTTGAGATGGGGACAGATGGTGGTATTGCAAGTACCAGCCCCGTACTCCACCACGTTTTCGAGCGCCGTATCGTCAAACTCGTAAATGCCCTCTGCCATGTCCCAGTACCATTCCAATGCAACATGCGGCGCCGGTCGCGTCCAATTGTCCGGCACGAGGGACACCATAAAATTCAGTGCGTCCGACGCCTTCACCTGGCCCAAGGGGTCCGAGTGGTTGCTCGCGATGGCCAAGATGAGACTGGCCACGAAGGTGGCGATGGGCTCGCAGGAGGAGATGTTCCACAGGCTCGACGGCGGGGCCTCCCAGGTAGAGTTGACGGAGAAGGCCATGGCGACAAGAGAGATTCGGGCCGTCCTGCAGTTGGGTACGCTGTCAACTCTGCACGAACTCGAAAGCCACGCTCAATTCCGAACCAAAGAAAACATCACAGGAAGGGAACAGTATGGTTATCATGATGCAAAAGGTGAAGAAAGGGAAATCGCCCAAGAGGACATGGAATATATCGTCAGCATGGCCCAGCGGCCAGCCTGTTGGGACCAGGGCAAGCGATCCTGCGAGTTTAAGACACTCCTAAGACGAAGCCAACGACAGGCCACGCCCCTGTAATTTTTCAAGTTTCTGTCTGCAGCCGTCTGCTAAGTTGGATGCGGCTGCTGTGCTGACAGCTAGCCGTGAGAATCCCTCGAGAAGGCGTGCCGGAGCTGAGTTGTCGGGTTGCGGCACAGCCCTACAGCCGTCCCGGTCTCCACGAATCATCTTGCTCGGCCTTCCTTTGTGGGCCCGTGGCTTTCCTTCGTCGACGTAGTGTTCCATTCAGGCACCCAGGCGGTGGCTGAGAAGGATTCAGACCAGGTTGTGAGTGTGGCACCTCGCCTTTTCTACTCTACCTGCACGTACCGAAAGGAACTATTCCCCGGCTGCCTGGAAACCCCGCAAGCGGTGCATTGCACCTAATAAGCACTTAGAACACCAAACGCCGCCCACCCGCACTGTCGCGCAAGATCGTTTCATTTTTAGAAACCGCGGCGCCGCTCAAGGCGAGCCGTCGCCGGAATCGAGGAGCCTCACAATGACATAGCTCGTTGCAGCGGCTGCCGCTCCGATGAGCAGTGTCTGCAGGGCGCCCCAGATGCCAGCCCTCTTGTTCCGGATGGTCACCCTGAGTTGCGTTCTCGAGTTAGCAAAATTTACAGGTATGAAGTGAGGAGCCCGACAAAAGCCACGGGTGCGAGAGCAACAGATTGAAAAAGACCAAAGGTGTCTGCGGAAGCGGATGCAGCCCACGTACCAACTCTTGACATAACCAAACAGCAGCAGGATGACCACGGTGATGGCGATGCTCACGAGCAGGGCCTGCTGGGCCTTGTCCATGAGGAAGTAGGGGACCATGGGTATGAGACCACCGGCCAGGTATGACTAAAAATGAGTTCCTGGTTAGTATTTTGCACTTCAACAGTTTCACGAGGTGTCTTTGGAAATGTCCTAGGAGGTAACCCATAAGAAAAAAGAATCACAGAGACTTTGCCTCATAAGACACCTCACAGGACACCTAACAAGACAAAAATGTTGGCAAGTTTTGGGTGTGCAATAGTGACCTACCAGGCCCATGGTGACGGCGGACTTCCAGGCGGCCGAGGTGTCGGGCTCGGGCAGCTGGAGCTCAAAGTCCATCATGAACTGCACCCAGCGCTCCTTGGCCTTGGGGCTGGCGTCGCACAGCTCGTCGACGACGCCGCGGGCGCCCTCGCGCGAGATGCCGTACTTGTCGAAGATCTCAAAGATCTCCTCGCGCTCGCGCTCGAAGCAGTGGTCGACCTCCCAGGACTCGCGCTCGTACTCGGCCTCCCAGTGCTGGCGCTCGGTTGCCGCAGCCAGGTAGGCGCCCAAACCCATGCTGATCACTAGAAAAGTTGGGCGTGGAGGGTCAGCGGCGTTGTTGTGTGTATGGACAAGACATGTGAGTTTGAGCGGTCCCAAGATGTGCTCGAGACTTGGGGAACAGTCTCATGAGAGAAGGGTTTGGCCTAGATTCACGTACTACCAGAGAACAGCTCGGCCAGACCACCGATGACAACGAGCTTGGTACTGCCCAGGGAGGACAGGCCTGCGGTCAGAGCAAAGGGAACCGTCAGGCCGTCGGCGAAACCGATTGTGATGTCTCGAATGAGATCACCATTGTTGGAGTGGTGCTCGTGGTGCAGGTCTCCATCATGGTAATGAGCGTAGGCGGCCGTCTTCGTCGAGGGACGTCTGAGAGAATCGGGCCGCAACAGGGCGTTGGCTGAGGGTGGTGTGCGCTCGACTGGCGGCTGCGTGTGCTGACGGGTGCTGCCGTTGCTGTTACCGTTGCTAAGCAGTGGTGCTGTCTCGGAAGGGACGGACATGTTGGCAGCTTCTGAGGAGGGCTGAATTGAGATGTATGCCAACAGCGGGGAAAAGCTCGTCTGAACAGGGCCGAGTTGGTAGTGCTGTGTGTTTGTGTTGCAGAGCCGGATGGTTTTCTGGTGTCTGTGACTTGATGTACAAGAAGGGTCCCCCCCCCCCCCAAATGTAGGCAAGGCAAGCACAAGACTGTTTCTTTATCTACCAAAGAACCAAGACCGAAAAACTCAATTGACAATCAGCTCGATCAAATGAGGCCGTCGATAACCAACTCCGAGGCCGGGATGACCTCGCTCCCAGGATTGAAGCTTGAGACGCTGCGTGTGAGATATACCGGGATGGGTGCAGGTCTCGTAGTACGGTGGCATACACGCAGCTGGGCGTCCACCGGTGCAGGTCTCTCCGTGTCCAGTGTTGATAACGAGCGTACAAGTCCTCACCGTGGATTCTGTATAGGGAGTGAGTGAGGATGCAGAACCAAGTCTCGACGTATAGGCATCAACCATGGCCAGAAGGACTTGGGGAATAAACTCTGGACTAATAACTTTTAAGATTTCCACTTTCAGTCTGATGATTCCTTTGAGATTGTAGCCTCTTGGAACAGGGACACAACAGCTCATGGCAGCCACTGGTGGGGTCAGCGCCCCCAAGCAATGGTCAGCAGATACACTGGCTGTCTCATTGGTCAATCAAGCAAGCAACTCAAAAACTATCGTGGCGGGTGCTATCCCGAGGTTCGCATTCGCCGCACTCGCCGCACCCGCCTTTGAGTTCAGACCAAACAAAACAGCAATTTGATTTGCTTGCCCTGTTTGAGACAGATTCCGCAAAAAACGAGCCCCCCTTGTCCGTGTTATGGGACTGGTATATCTGCATACTGCATGCACTTCTCATGCGGAAATGTAACGTGCCCAACTTCTATCTGCCCATGGTGGTGTGGATCTGGACATGTCGCCATGAATACTATCCATACCTAGGTACCCCCAATACATAGTGTTGCGAGCAGGGGTCTCTATGGGCCCCACTATTCTAAAGCTCCCTACTATTTAAGAGCTTGTTTTTCCTTTGTCTTTTTTATACAATAGACTTATATAATATACCATTCTATATAGCCAACGCCTTGCCCTGCTTGCCGCAGTTATAAGCCCTCTTTACCCCTCTTTGTAATAAAGCAGGCGCATTTTTCCCTAGTTAATTTTCCATTTATTTTCCAGCTTTTGCAATAGCTTTTAACCTTTTCAACGGCATCTTAAGGGGCTTAGCCCTGCTCACTAAAAGAAATACTTATCTTAGGTAGTTTTTACAGCTTTGTTTTTATTGCAAAAACTATGGCATTTAGCACTAAGTCAATCTTAACCTTCTAGATAGCATAACCAGCCTTGCTCCTAAGTTTTTTATAGTAAATAAATACTTTAACTAGCGCAATACAACGCTTAAAGCTAAGCACTAAGATACTTTTGCAGCTTATAAAAAACTTTTAAAAAACAAGCGCAAAGCGCTATTAATAGCTTTTATACTACTTAACTTTAGCAAAGTATATAATAATTATAAAAAAAAGCTTAAAAGTATAATAGCTGCTATTACGTAAATAAAAGCATAAAACGCTAAATATACAGCTATTTTAAACTAAGTTATAGCTATAGTTAACTTTTAGCTGCTTAAAGCTATATAGATTTAGCTTATTTCTATAGGTAAAAGGGCAGGACTCTAAGGCTTTTTTAAAGCTTTAAAGCTTTATTTAACACTTGCAAAAAAGGCAATAATATTATATACAGCTAAAGATTATTGCTAATTGCTTACATTAGCATAATTAAAGCAATAAAATTCTATTTAATAATATTATAATTAACAATAAGCTTATCTTTAAGCTTAAAAATATAATATAGCAGATATTATTAGCCCTTTAGCGGTTAGAGATTTCCTTAAGGCAGTTAATATGCATATAGCTTTTAATTAAGCTTTTAAAGCTCTAAGCAAGTTTATATAAAATTAAAAGCTAGGAAGGCCTACTTTTACGCTAGATTAGCTTAGCACCTAGTTTGCCGCCTTTGCTATAAAGCTTAATAACCTTAAAAAGGGGCTGGCAATCTTTTCTACGCTTGACTCCTAGCAATATCTAGCTTTATAAGCAATCTTTAATGCTTAGTTTGATTGCTTTTATAATAGGTTTTATAAGTGGCTAGCCTAGCGTTGTATAAAGCTTAAATATGCTGTAACTAGAGTATTAAAAAATATTAAAAGAGAGGGGATATATTTTACCCTTTTAAATCTTATTTAATATAAAATTATTTATAAAAGATTAAAAGATAAAAAGTTTTTAAAGCTTTGGAAAAAGCTGTCTAAGCGCAGTTAGTATAATAAAGCACTAGCAAAGAAGGCTTAGTCTTCTAAACTTATTAGAACCCCAGCTTTTCTAAGCTTGCTTAACAGCTTTTTTAGGGTAGTTAAGCCCTTTAAAGCTTTTGAAATTTATATAATCACTTAAGCTGCTTCTCACCAGCTTTTAGCAAATATTTTAATTAATAATTATAGGGCCTTTTACCTAGTTAACAGCATAGATCTGCTTAATCTTAAAAGCTATTAAAGGTTAGAGTAGCTGAAATAGGTAGAGGCTAGAATAACCTTGTTTCTAGTATTAGGAAAAGAGACTTAGAAGCTTTAAAATATACTAAATAAAGCTAAAAAACTAAAGATAGAGCATTTTACGCTTATAAGCGTTAAAGTAGTTAAGAGATTTTATATTAATATTATTTTTAAAGCTTGTTTATAAGAATTTAGAGTTTAGGTGCTGGGTTTAGACTATATGCTATGCTATAGAATAATTATAAGCAATGTTATGCTAACGTAACTTAAATGGTATTATAATTTAGTTTTTATTAAATATAAGCTTTTTTCTACCTACCTAAGCATTTCAGCTAATATAGCAGACATTATCCTACTTTTTATCTTTACTTTTATTTATTTAAAGCTTTATCTTTTATATTAATTAAAACTACCTAAAAAAGATTTAAAGCATCTTTAGCACCTTTAAAAAAGGCATTTAGCCTTAAATGCTCTAAAGACATTAGTCTATAATGTGTGCAGTGTATATATTAATAGAATTGCGCATATACGCTGCACTTTTTATTTTATAATCTATATTTTAAATATAATTTTTAGGAGAGTATTAGAATACTTTTCTAAGCGCTTATTTAAGCATATTTTATAGGATTTGTTTGATTTCTTTGCCAATAGCTTAATAAAAGCAAGCTAGGTTTTTTTTATTAAAGATAAATTTAGTAGCAAGTTTTTTGTTTTTCTCTGTAATATAAAGCAGAGAGAGGCAGTCTCTTAAACACTAATAAACTTTGAAAGCTGGGTATAGCAGAAATATAGACTTTTAATATGCTTAATTAAGTAAAATAATAATCTTTTAATAATTTTACAATATAGAATAATAAAATACTAAGCATAGGTAGAGCAGAAAGGAATTAAACTAAAGCTTTTGCTTATTTATACTTATAAAATAAATAGGGGCGCTAAGCGCGTAGAATAAAAACTAATTACTAAATTAATAAAAATAAGGAAGGCGGCTGGCTTTCTAAAGCGCTTTTAGCCCTTTTTAATAGAGGCTATAGCTTACTTTTTTAATATATCCCTATAATAAAGCACTAGATAGCGCTCCCTAAACAAGGTACTTAAAAGCTAGTTTATTTAGTATTTTTAATAATATTTTTCTGCTTTTATTTATAATTTAATAAAAGATTTTTAGCTAGACTAAAGCAGCATATACGCATATAGTTGCTATGCTTACTCTTTTTATAAGAAAAAAAAAGCAGAGACGTATATAAAAAGCTATAAGATAAGCTTTTAGGGCTATATTAGGTATTTGGTTAGCTATATAGTTATTAATATATATTAAATATAGGTTTTAGCGCTTAATTAAGTGCTTATTATAAGGAACGTAAAGTTTAACAAGTATACTTTCTATATTTTAGAAGATGCTAAGAAGGCGTTGCTTATTTTTGCTATTTAAAATCTAATAAATAAGCTATAAGAGAAGAAGCCTTTAAATATAATCTATTTGCTAAAAGTGCTCAGTCTTGTTGAAATAGACTTTAAAATAACCCTACCAGCTTTAATAAAGCTGGAAACCTCTTTAATTACCAATTTAAAGGTGGATTTAAAGTAGTAATAATAAGCTATTAAAGAAAAAAAGCTATAAAAGAGTGGCCCCCTTAGCCTTAAAGGATTTTTAAAGGTCTTTTAAGAGCAGGATCTAGCTTAGAATACTTAACTAAGAGATTTTAAAAGTAGGGCAGACTTATTAGCATATATACTAAGGAGTTTAAAACCTGTCTTAAGCAAAGTAAACCTTATTTTAAAGGGTTTAAAAGTTTTTTAAAGCATGCAAAGCCTTAAATATAAGCAATAACTAATAATATACATTTTATCTCTTAAGTAGAAAAGCTAGGGCAATATTATAATAGTGCGAATTAATTTGCCGCTATTATTAAAAGCAGAGCTATCTTAGTACTCTTTAGCTTTAAAACTAAAGATAAATGCCCCTTTAATTTAAAAGAGCTATTAGCTATAAAAAAAGTTGGTGAAAAAAAGCAATATAAACTTTATATTTCTCTTACTAGGCAAGCAAAAAATAAGCTTTCATTAGCTATCTGCTTTTTTTGCCCTTTTGCCTAATTAATAAAAAGTATTAAAAAGAGGGGACTAGCTGTTTTTAATGCTTTACGCTATATTTAATACAATACTTTAAAGCAAAAAAGAGCAGAGAACTAAGGCTGAGTTTTAGCTAAAATAGAAGACTTATATAAGTAAGCTTTTTTAGCCACTATTAAAGTTTTAAAAAAAGCTGGAAAAATATTTAATAGTAGATTTATTTAAAAAAGCAGCATAAAATAAGCTATAAACACTTTTTTAAAAGGAAACTTAGCAGAAAGTTAATTATATAACTATTAATAGTCTCTTGCTCCCTTTAAAATAGGTTTTTATCTATAAGCTTAACTAAAATAGATTTTTTAAGCGGGTAAAAGCTTAAATCTATGTTTAAAGAGACCTTTAGCCTTAAAATGCGCTATAAAACATATATGCAGCAATATTAGCAGCATACTTCTTTTAAGTTATTATAGCTTTAGCTGCTTATAAAAACTTAAAAATTAAACAGTTTAATATAGTTAATGCATTTCTCAACGCTTCTCTATATAAAAAACTTATTTTTTATAAACTGCCAAATAGGTTTAAAAAGCTAAAAAAGTATATAAAGCTATATAATGCTTTGTATAGTCTCTGAAATGCTCTTTTACTTTAGTATAAAAAGTTTTTAAGCACTTTAAAGAGGCTAAAGATAAAAAGATGCAAAGAAAAGCACTATTTGTTTTAGAATAAGCACTGGACTATTATGATTGTCTTTTATATAAATAACTTTTTAGTGCTTTATTATAAAAGCCATATATCTGCTGCTTGCTAGATTATTGATAAAATCTATAAAGCATATAAAATTAAAGTTTAGAGAGCGGTAGAATAGTATTTAAAGATTTGTATTATTAGAGACTAAGCGTTAAAAAAGCTTTTCTTAGTATATAATATATATATTAAAAAGGTTGCTAAATGTTTTAAGCTTAATAATAGTATATTACCTTTTATTTTGCTTTTATAAATTGCTTTTGTTAAAAATAAGTAGTAAGCTTTTAAGGCAAAGGTAAAGGAGTACTAGGAAAAGGTTAGTTTAGTGCTTTATTTTAAAATTATGATTTGGGCAGACGTTGCTTTTGCTATTATCTAGCTCTCTTAGTTTTTTATAAATTCTAGTTTAAAGCATTTAAGTATTATTAATTAGTACATTTAATATTTCTTTAATACTTAGACGCTTGTTATTTATTATTAACACTAGCTAAACTCTAGAGCCTAAGTGCTTCTTATATTGTTTAACGCTTTTTTTACAAATGACTTAAAAACCCGGCGCTTTTCCTAAGGCTATATAATCATACTTTACAAAGGCTTGATTTATTAGAAAGCTGTGCGCTAAAAAACTATTATAATTTTTTTTATAAAAGTAAAATTAATACTATACTTTAGCATATTAATATATAAAATATATAACTGCGCTAAAAGCAAGGAAAAAGCATGTTTTAAGTGCTTTATACGCTAACTTAAAGTATATTAGCAAATAAGCTTATTAAAAATCTTTTAAGGCAGAAGTTTAAATATTTTTAAGCATTGTTAAACTTATAAAATATATATAGCTTATTAAAAAAAAAGCGTAGAAAAGCAGATTTTATTAAAGGCTTAAGGGCTTTAGGGTAACTTTAAAGTTCCTAAGCTTATCTTCCCTATTTATTAACCTAAGAAAAAAGCAGGTTAACAAAAGCATTTAAATCCTTTTTAACTTTTTTAATGCGCTTAGCGCACAGGGCTATAGCGTTATTATTTTTTTCCTTATCTTTGTCTTCCTTCTTCTCCTGCTTCTGCTCTTTCTTTTCCTTTTTTTTATTTTTATCTTTATTATTATTATTATTATTATTATCTTTGCTAAACTTGCTAGCAAAGCAAGTAGCATAAATTGCTTGTTTAAAAGCGGTTTAAAAGCAATATAAGCGCTGCTTAAATTAATTAGCATATAGTATATAAGAAGCAAAGAAAATAGCAAATTTATAAATTTTTTAGCGCTAAAGCGCTTAGCTTTAAGATAAGCAAGGGCAGAGGCGCAGCATAAGATAAAAAGCTATATGCAAAAGTGCTTTTGCGCGCAGCATATGCAGCGCTAGCCATAGCCAGCGCTAATGCTAAAGCATTAATTATTTAAGTGCTTAGTTTAAGCTAAGCGTAGGCAGCCTAGATAGAGCATAGGGACCGGCAAAGAGGAGCTAGCAACGTAGGTAGGCTTAGTATTGCTCTATTCGTTTATTAGTATTATAGTTAATATAAAAGCAAAATAGTATATATTTTATAGGCAGAAATATAGGCAGATAAGCAGGCTATTATATGTAATATAATGTGATTTAATAGATTTAGCATACGCAAAAATTCTTATTTGGTTAATTTAAAGAAAGCTTAAAAATAACCTTTAGGGCTTAAAATTAGCAGCGCTTATATAGCAAGCACCCTAGGGCTCTAGAACGTTTATTTAGCAATTGCTATTGTCTATTTTTTTTATGGTTTTTCCTGCTTTATTATTTATTAAGCACAATATAATTAAACTATTATTTAATTAGGGGATATGTTGCAAGCAGGGGTCTCTATAGGCCCCACTATTCTAAAGCTCCCTACTATTTAAGAGCTCGTTTTTCCTTTGTCTTTTTCATACAATAAACTTACACAATATACCGTTCTATATGGCCAACGCCTCGCCCTGCTCGCCGCACATAAATATGCGACAGAAGAAATCACACCTTTGAGCATCCAGAGCCCATTCTATTTGTGCATTTTCTCACCTGGAAATCAATACCTATGGCATACATTTGATGGTCCTCTCAGACTGGCATACCTAAATAAGTACATATGTATATGTATTGTCACTGTTGATCGGGGTTAGGGCATCACCAGAACAGGCCCAACTTCAGAGGCAAAATACCAATCTCAACTTGATTCAAGAGACGAGAACTTCTAGTGCACTAAAGGTGAATTTGATAACCTCCTTGGGCGGGACCATCCCATAGGAGGTTATTCCATAGGATATTATTGTACCGCAGGTTGCTACTTAGGGCTGCCCCTGTTCTTGCTGGCTGTTTGTTAAAGGCGACTATATAACCTCGGTACTGTACCTGACTCCGTCAGTCCACGCTGGCTTAGAACTACATACGGATCGAAGAAGATATTGGGATTTGCAACATGGCAAGCAAACCCTCAAACTAGGAATTGCTGGTATGCCCTTTGCCCTTCTGACCCTGTGTTCCGGGGCTAAATCGAGTACCGTGGGCCACGGTTGGAATGCAGCTGCAGGGCCAAGCACTCTGTAAGTACCTGTACTTGGATGTGGCTGAGGGTTACTCCAGGGCCGGGCCGACAGTTACGTACCCGCCAAACAACGACCTCATACGCCCTGTGAGGACACACACTTGTCTGAGGAAGGGCCACCTCACAACACCGTACAGGGCGATCTTGACCTGAGAAACAAATCACGAGATTGGACCCAGACATACGGACCAGCCCCAGTTCGAGTGTCCATCGAGTCTGCTCAAGTGGGGACCCAATGCGCCCGGGCCGTTCCGTCCTGAAGTCTCGATATCGCTACAACCGCCACCCAAAAGATCAGTCTCTCTCCCTCTCTCTCTCCTATCTGGACATCACAACTGGAAGATGCCAGCCAACACCAAAAAAGACCCAGCTACCATCGAGTACGCCAAGACCCTCGAGAATACGCCATGGTGCGATGACTACGAGAAGATGATATCGGGCGTCCTGTAGGCTCAAAACGCCCCCCTCCCCTGGCCCCCTCCCTCAAAGCACCACCAAGGACTCCCTCTCCATCCATTCAAATGTTGTACACGTACAATACGTCTTCTTTTTCTGCGGTCTCGCCCTCATACTCACTCCACACTTCAGATACGACTGCTGGGCGCCCGAGCTGGTCCGAGGCCGCTTCAGGGCCAGAAGGCTCATGCACAAGTATAACAACCACTTCCCTGACGACGCCACCCCGGAGTCCCTGACCGCAGACCGCGAGAAGATGCTACGCGAGATCTTCGGCAAGGTGGGCAAGACGCCGTTCGTCGAGCCGCCCATCAACATCGATTACGGGTGCAACATAACGGTGGGCGACGGCTTTTACTCCAACTTCAAGTACGTTGCCATTCCTTTTCCTCTTCTCTCCCCAACGCCCTCCCCAAATGACCAATCCGCCTGAAATCCCCATCCCGACCTTTCATCATTCACATCACATACACTTCAGGGAATCTCTGTTTGTTCACATATTCTTCTTCTTTTCAGCCTCGTCATCCTCGACTGTGGCATGGTCCGCGTCGGCTCGCGCGTCATGTTTGGCCCCTTTGTGTCCATCTTCGCTGCAACGCACGAGACGGACGTCCGGTCCCGCCGGGACGACGTCGAGTACGCCCGGCCCGTCTGCATCGGCGACGACTGCTGGGTCGGCGGCAATGTGACCATCATGCCGGGCGTGACGATCGGCAAGGGTGTCACCATCGGCGCAGGCAGCGTCGTCACTAGGGACGTGCCGGATTTCAGCGTCGCCGTGGGCAGCCCGGCCAGGGTCGTGAAGACGGTCGACCCGGTGGAGGATGTCGTGGAGACGAGGGAGAGGCTGGTCAGTGGGAAGGGAGGGATACCGGAGCCGTGAAGGTCGAGGGCGGGATTCGTTGAAGATCAGGTAGCCGATCGGCTTTGGGCATGACATAGACATATATCAGCTTAGATCCTTCTTAGATAGACCTTGACAGACCACTATAGAGTATCCTTCCTGTCGGGTCCAGAGAGCTTGCATACCATGACTTTCCAGGCAACGCCTTGACTCTGTGCCCAGCGGACCCATAGACACACATGTCGACTCCCAGGCCGAGTAAGGCATCTTTTCCTGCTCCCAAACGTGGAAGCTTTCCTCATTGCTATGGGGTTATATGTGTGAACAATAGAGAGAAAGAAAGAGACACAATGCTATTCTTTCAACACCAGTGCCGCATAGTAAGGGGACGGTCGTGTTGGCGATCTTTCGACCCCGAGGCTAAACCGATGGCACAATCTCTTAAGTTTGATAGAGATTAGGGTAGGCAGATGTTCATGAGAAAAATTGTAATAGGACATCTGAATGATCTTGGGTAGAACGCCTGGTCACACCTATATGCCACAACATGGCTGGAGTAGATATTTAGGTATGTCAAGGGGTTGTGTGCCCCAGCTATGATGTTCGCGCATGGGGTTTCCTAGTGCATGAATCAATGCTGACCTCGGGAGCTTGGTAAGATATTGTGACTGAGCACTCTTGGTCTCTGAACTTGAAGTTCACTAATAACTATTGCTACACCTATTCAAAAGAGAACAAAGCACCCAATGACCTTGAGCTCTCAGCTGTCGAAGTCAAGGTCCACATGTGCATCTGTGGTATTATTGGGCTCTTTTCCGGTGGGCCCAAGCTGATGACGACCACACAAGACTTGGTCCGCCCAGTGAATCTCGTCGTCGTCGTCGTCGTCGGGAAAGCTAGCTTGAGGTGGTTGCCCCGTCCGCGAGATTCTAGAAGACCAAAGAAGAATTCTGATCACCTGTTTACATAATTTCACTGCAGCTGGCACTGGGCAAACCTCCCACAACCCAATCAGCCGTTTCGCACCGTTACCTTTCTTCCTCTCCCCTTCCAAGCACCACGAGCCATCATCACTATCAAACAAGATGAGCATCGCTAACCTACCGCCACGAGGTGAGAGCCTTGATGATTTACGCCGCGACGACAAGCGCCTTTGATGGAGATGACTGACGTATCTGGCACACCAGCACGCGGAGTGAGGCGCGTCCCAGGTCCTGCCGTCGAGGTTCGCGAGGCCGGCGACATGGGCCTGGGCGTCTTCGCCCTCCGCGACATCTATAAAGGCGAGATCCTCATCGACGAGGCCCCCGTCTTCTCCATCCCCGAGATCCCCGGCCGCATGACCGAGGAGGAGTGGAGGGCCGTGCCGCTGGCGGACAGGATCATGGAGCACTGCGCCCACCTGCTGTCCCAGGGCCTGATGGAGGGCCGGCTGAGCCAGATGGAGGCGCTGCACTACGACGACGACATCGCCGAGGACGAGCGCATCCTGGACGCCTGCCGCCGCTTCCTGGTCGAGAAGATCAACCCCACCCTCGTCTCGATCGGCGGCCTGCACGGCGCCGTCCTCGAGTACCACGTGCAGCGCTTCGCGCGCCTCTACGCCGTCTCGCTGGCGTGCGGGTTCGAGGTGGCCCTCTGCGAGGAGCCCGACATCCAGCGCGGCGTCTTCCCCGTCTACGCGCGCATCAACCACGCGTGCGCGCCCAACGCCTTTGCCGAGTACGACGTCGAGACGGGGCGGCTGCCCACGCGGGCGCTGCGCGACATCAAGCAGGGCGAGCAGGTCTTCCGGGCGTACATGCACACGCCGGGCACCACCGCCGAGGAGCGCGCCGAGAAGCTGTCGCACAAGTACTACATCGAGTGGTGCGGGTGCGCCATGTGCGAGAGCGAGGAGAGCGACGCGCTCAACGAGGAGATCTACAAGCTGTACTACGGCATCCTGTTCCGCAGCTTTCCGAACCACCATCTCAGGCAGACTCCGCTCAAGATGGAGATCAAGCTGCCGACCACCGACTTCGAGTGTCTGCAGATGGGCGAGAGACTGATTTCACTGCTGAAACACCCCGACATCGATGTACAGACCACTTGGCTCCGGGACACGTTCGTCCAGTCCCATCTCTTTTCTTCCCGCCTCTCTCTTTCCCTCTTCCTTTTCCCCGATCCTCTGCGGCCTCCCTCTAAGCAGTGATAGCAGCTCATACTGATTGTTTCCTCTAACAGGTACAGGATCTGCAAGAGGATCTGCCAGGCTCTTGTCCTGGAGCACGGACGCATGCAATACATCGACAAGGCCATTCAGTATGCCGCGCTTCAGGTCCAGATGGAGCTCATCATGAGAGGCCCCGAGCATGACCAGTTCGTGAAGGCGGACACGAGCTTCCAGGACCTGGTGGAAGACTTCAACGAGATGAGATCTCGCCAGCGGTGATGGTGGAGCCCAAGCGTGTTGGACGGACACAGGGAAACAATGAGAACAAGGACAGGTGCGAGGACGAAAGTTCATGGGAGAGGCAGGTTGATGGCCGTCAGTCCATCGAGGTAGCTACTTAGCCGCTCAGAATGACAACCAACATGGGGAGCAATGGACAAGAAGAGATCAACTAGGACCCCGAGACCAGGTATCACGACCGGAGTGAGCTCATCCTCGCTCCCTTTCCCACTGAAGAAGGCGAGTCATTGCTACTGGAGGACGAGTACAGCCGTAGATCCCGCCCTGTCACCTGTCTGCCTTGTGGTCGGGACGAGCCGAAGCGGCTTAGGGCAGCGAACCGAGTCTAGATGTGTCGTGTCGAGCAGCGGGGCCTTGCGGGATCGATCCGAGAAGACGTCACACTGAGGGGGTCTCTTTTTCAGAATCATCCCACATCCTACATTCACGGTGCTGCCGGTAGCCATTGACAAATTATGTACGACGAGTGCGCAGTTTTTTTTATCTAAACAAAGGGCGACCAAAAGAAGCCAGGCCCGGGTAGTATAGACCCGCATTAAACATCTTATGGTTGGGCACCATTCGGGGCACCAGGGGCGAATCCCAAAGTGAAGCCAGGTTCGGGCATCTGCTGCTCGGGAAGAGTTCACGCAGGGCGACGTCATCAGACATGGCGAAAACCCATCTGCACTGACAGGTCGTTTATGGCTTTTGTGGTTGTTTCTGCCTCTTTGTATTTGATATAAGCTGAGGGGAAGGCGAAGGGGTGCCGGTGTGTGTTTATGTATTTGAGGAAGTGGGGGGGGGGGTGTGTGTGTGTAAGCTACGCACCTGGGCAGGGAACTTCGCAGGCCCGACCAGATACTGTGTAGTCTTACTATTATGTACAGCATGTACTCTCTGTGAGAGAGAGCAGCCCCCACGTCCTGTCGAAAACCAAGGTCCCTGCATGGCCATGTGCTAGATGAGAAGGAGAACGAGAAGCTTCGAAGACGGTGGAGGCGTGAATAGGACCACGCACGATAGAAAAAGAGTCATGGGCTCGTGAGTAACCGTCAGCCAGCGATGCCCAACCCGAGCATCGCCTCTCGAGAGGATCCGGAGGGGCAAAGCCACAGCTCGCGTAGCTGCCACCCAGCCCGACTGTGCGACAGATAAGCTACTATATCAGCTGTCAAGAATGTTCTACAGCATCGCTTGGCCCTGAGAGAATGCTCCGATTCGAGAAGACGAAGACAAGAGTTTTTCCTCGTCCAGAGGCGGTGTCGGTGTCGATGTCGTTGGGCGCGAAGAGCAACAATGATCAGCAGCAAGGTGTACGATGAGAGCCCAAGAAGAAAACAGAGGGTGGAATCTGGGCCTGGTGGTGAGGAACAGGACATGGACATGCCTGCGTGCAGAGGCAGAGAATAATTTTTTGCCAGTTCAGCAGCACCAGCCGAAGGACATCTTGTTAGTGCTCCTCGTACAAGAGCCTGTCAAATCCTTAACAGTTCCGGGCCAGACCACAACAGTGTCTTGCTGGGCTCTCCCTGCCTCGTACGGCAGTGTTTGGGTCGGGTTGCCAGGCTGCCCCACCGAGAGACACTGTAGAACTGTTTGCCCTGTGTGCCCTGCTGCCTGCCTGCCTTTCTGCCCACCTTCATCGTGCCTCCTGTCTGGGTTGTCTGGGGGTTTCTGGACTAGTACGACCGTACTGTCACCGTCCAAGATATATTAGTACGAATAACCATTCCACCGAGGGTCCAGCCCCCCGGCTTTATTGCGCTCCCGGGAAAACACAGAGCGCAATCTTCTCTAGGCAATGCCGTCGTTTGAGTTGTGCTCCTCCATTACAGTACCTGGACGGTTTTGACTTTTCATCCCGTCCTTGGCCACATCCTCTCCAGGCTCTCCCCTCCTCGATTTCCGCTTCCACTTTCACTTCCACTTCCACTTGCACACTGCAACTCAACTCCTCAGCCCTAGAAGCCAGGGGGCCTTGGACAGTCATACAACAGAGGACGAGCACAAGCACATCGTGACACCGGCATCGAGACCACCTGCAGCCGGCGCATAAACGAACACCCCCCCTCTAAGCGGGGCTACCCTGCTTGTGACAACCCTTTTTATCGCTGTCTTCTCTCCTCTCGCCCTCTTCACCTTTTTGTTGTTTTTATCTTCTGACCGCCTACCCTCTCTCACTCGCTCTCACTTGACCCGATTTCTGTCGAGCACGGGGTGAGGCTACTTGGTGGCTCAGTTCTACCACCTGGCGACGAGGACGACCTCCGGGCTCCGGAATTGACACAGCCCGTGCAGCCCCGCCCGTATTGCAAGTTCGTCTGGGTCTTGCGTGGAGTCTTGTTTGCTCGGCGGCGGCCTTTTACTCGACCTGCTCCAGTATAGAAATCATATCTCGTCAGATCACAGGAGGAATAGTCGCGTAGGACGCCAACCGATTCCTCCCCTCGACTCCCCCCCCGTTTCTGCCTGCATCGATCCTACTTTAGCGGACCGGGCTTGTGGGGTGGGGGCTTCTAACTTCCTACATCATAGTAGTACTCAGTGCTGCAACTGGTCGAGTCCCTCGAGTCTCGAACCGAAAAGACCTCGGAAGCACTCGAGCGCACTTGACCCTCCCTCTCCCGCGACTTGTTTGCCAGAGAACATCCCGAGCGGTGGCCACGCGCATCTGCATCCTGCATCCTGCGTCTGCATCTGCGTCTGGTCCAGGTCTCAGGTCTCAGTCTGCGGTCATCGTCGTCCACTGGGCCATCTTGCTGCTCTCTCTCTGCAGCCCAGTCCAGGTCATTCCACACGCGGGCATCTGACATCTCACCCATCGGCCAATCCGGATTCGAGCAAGGCGAGAGCCCCCTAGTCGGTGACCCGGTCAGAGGCAGCGGGACGAACAGACACGGACCAAGATCGAAGGCCCATCAGCCCCTCCAACTTCTGTCGTCATCTGCGCCAACTTCTGGCCCTCTCTCACGGCTCGACACATCACTCACACTCAACAGTATCGTCTCCCATGCTGCAAAACCAAACCAAGGCTTTCGCCCCAAATAATCGACTCGATTTTCGCAGACTTATACTACTACGTCCTTCACCGACGCCAGGAATATTTCCAAGTGTTGGTACTTGAGGCCTTCCAAGAGGTCCTTACACCGCCAACGCTCGCCCCGCCTCCACACATTGTCACACGTTCCCGCGAGGCCCCCTTTTGTTTGGCACCGTTGACGCCAAATCCCCATTCTGTGGATCAGCCGTTGCGAGCTACTTCGACCCGAGCCGTTCTCCGCTCCAATTCCCCGCAATGTCGCGCAACATCTGGGACCGCGAGCGATTCATGTATGAGCGTGATCGCGACCGCTATGGCGATGAGCGCACTCACTACGAGGAGGACGACCGCTACTACCGCGGTGGTCCTTCAAGGCACCGGGAGCACTCTGCCGACGAGCGCTACGAGCGCAGGTACAGCAGCCGCCCTCACGACGATGACATCGTCATTCGCGACTCCCGCCGGGTCTACTATGACGACGAGCCTCGCTACTCCCGCCAGCGCTCTCCTCCACCCGAGATGGAGCGCGATCGCCGCGTAGTCATAGAGCGCGAGAGGCACCGCAGCCCATCCCCGCCCAACAGGCCTGCCTTTCTCCGCCGGCAGTCCAGTCTCGACACGTTCGACAGGCGGCGTTATCTTGACGAGGAGAAGTACGGCACTATCGCACGCCGCGAGGAGTTCCGCCCCCGGCCCTACGAGCCAATTCCCCTCCCCCGGACCCGCGCGCTGCCCCCTCCCCGGAGGTCTGCAGAGTACGACGAGATTCGCGTGTCCGACCCCGATTATTATGGGGACGAAGAGTACCGGTCCTACCCGGAGCGCATCCGCGAGAGGGAGGTCGTCCGCACCAAGAAGAGGGACCCGAGCCCTTCCGTCAGGTCCAGCCGCAGCCGCAGCCACAAGGCCAGCACCGTGCGCAGCAGCTCTCGCTCGTCCGCCGGCACGACCAGCTCGTCTAGCAGCAGCGGAGGCACCACCGTCACCGTCAAGAGCGAGTATCCAAAGAAGGGCAAGACTCGCATTCCCGCCCGCCTGGTCTCCAAGCGCGCGCTCATCGACCTCGGCTACCCATTTGTGGAGGAGGTGAGTTCACAATCGGCATCTTGCTGTCCAAAATGTCAATATTGCTAACACATTGACAGGGCAATACAGTTGTCGTATTAAAGGCTCTGGGCCAAGATAATATCGACGACCTCTTGAAACTCAGCGAGGACTACAAGAAGAGTGAGTCAACATTGCTGGCTGTGCACGCATGTCTTTGCGACTAACAAGCCATCAAACAGGCGAGCTCGAACTCACCGGTGGTCGGTCCGAAGGCGGCACCGTCGTCGAGGAGAGGAGGGAGGAGACCATCATCGATGTCCCAGACCACCATTCCCATGCCCCACCGCCTCCGCCCTCCGCCCTGCCACCCCCTCCCATCGCGCAACCGCAACCGCCACCACCAATCTTCATGACCGGGCCTCCTCCTCCACCAACCCAACCTACTGAGTTCGTCGAGAAGCGCACCGTGATCCGCGACGTCTCCCCGGCCCGGTCGTACGCGACCACCGGCACCGGCACCACATCCACCTCCGCCACCCCGTACATCGTGGATGTGCGGCGGCGCGAAGAGATCTCCGACGAGGTCCCCGTGGGCCCCCTGGCGCTCGTCAGATCGGACGGTCACCGCTCGCGCTCGCGCTCTCGGTCGCACAGGGAGATCCGGTCCGAGATCCGGGACCTCGAGCGGCAGCTCGACAGGAGCCGCCACCGGCACGGAGACCGCGAGCTCATCAAGGCCGAGCGGCTCAGCAGCGGCGAGCTGGTGCTGTACGAGGAGGAGGTGGAGAAGATCGAGGAGCCGCGGCGCGGGGTGCGCATTGAGAAGGACAAGAAAGGTAGGATGTCCATCAGCGTGCCGAAGTATCGTTAAAGGTGCGGTGCGCGTTGTCCCCTGTTCCGATTCCCTGGGTTGATGTCGTTCCCACTCCCCTCCCCCCTCCGGCATCACTCATCGTCCGACGAGCATCGGGTGGAACTCGCGGCTAACATAACTTTTTCTGTTGCAGGACCCCCACCTGGTCTTGTCAGGGCGATGCTGGCTACTCTGACGTGAGTGGGTGTTGTGTCGTCAAAAAAGGCTGGTGTCTGGCGTTTTGGCACACGGAGATTGGACATTCAAGATACCGCTCGAGACATTTGGAGGGGAAGAGATATCTCGAGCTAGGATTTCTTCTGCACATTTGCCAATGCATTTTCTGATGTCGTTGTGAAACATGAGATTTTTTCTTGACGAGGACACGATCATACCTGGTTTTTCTTCTCTTTTAGGAGCTTCTATAGATCAGGCACTCCACGGTCCAGGCCGAGCAGTGCGATGATTGATGAATCAACATCATGAAACTACTCTCCGTGACTTGTATAATGAAACATGATTTGAAAGACTGGAGGCAATGGCATGAATGTTAAAGGAGTGAAAGAGCGGTGCTGTCTCACCGGCTGGATCAAAGCGCAGTGAGAACGGCCATTTGGGCGCGCATGGAGGCTTGACCCGGGTGCGTTTCCCCAAGCTTGGGAGATCCGGGCGCCGCTTCCGCCCGCGCGATGCCCTCCATCCCAACCTCCCTTTTCAACCCCAGCACCGGCCCAAAAACAGACCTAACCCCTAAGCTGCTCAATGGCCGTAGGAAAAACTCGGCCAGATCAGTTCGCCGCGTCAACTGCATAGTCTGCTGGACTGACTGAACAAGACTAGACAGGCCAAGACATACCGAACCCTGCTATTGACACTGCCGGCAGTCGAAACACGAGGGAGGGTGCTTCGAATACTATACGTACCTTTCAGGCTACCCAACTTGCACCTCATGTGTCGTTCTTTTGAAGGCTCGCCGGAGTGCCGGTCGTCACCGCCATGCCGGCGGGGCAGAGCAGGCTTGCTCCTCCTCCCGGTGCTCTTGTTGTCCTCTCAGCAGGCTTTGGCAGGCCCGACCAGTCATCATGAGGAAGGCCACGCCGGGGACCTCGTTCGTGGCCCTCAACGCTCATCACACGATGGCTGCCGTGGGATCCTCGACATCTGCTGTCACCAGTCACCCTCAGCTCGCCCCACGGACGACTACTCCTCAGCTCAAATACCTCTTACGGACGCCATCCCTCAGCATCCCGGCGATGCACCGTCAACATTATTGATAGGCCACACGATGAAGCTTTTCCAACCCGTCTTGTCTCTCGCAGCCGGGGTCTGGTGCTCTGAGACGGGCATCTCTGCTGCTGCTCCTCCTCCGGCCGCCTCCCCATCCTGCACAGCAACGCATCAATGGTCAGGGTTCTCCGGCATCAAGTACGTTTTCTCCTTTGGCGACAGCTACACGTCCACGGACTTCAACCTCAACACGCTGCCCTACCCTTCGCCCGAAAACCCCATGGGCAATCCGCCCTACCCCGGGCAGACCTCGGCCAACGGACCCAACTGGATCGACTACTTTACGGTCCTGTACAACGCCTCTCTGCTGCAGACGTACAACCTCGCCGTCGGGGGCGCCACCGTCGACCCGAGCCTCGTCGCCCCGCTCTCGTACCCGTCCGTCGACGTTCGGTCCGGCAACAACCTCAAGCAGCAGGTCCTGGACAAGTTCGTCCCGGGCTACGCAGACGACGACGCCCCGGGCGCGCCCGGCTGGACGGGGACCGACGCCCTCTTTACGATCTGGATCGGCATCAACGACGTGAACGGCGCGTACCAGCGGGGGCCCTCGGGCCCGGACGGCACGGACGCGCTCAACCGGCGCATCTTTGCCGAGTACGCGCGGCTGGTGGACGTGCTGTACGCGAATGGCGCGCGCAACTTTGTCTTCCTCAACGTCCCCGCCATAGAGCGCAGCCCGTTCACCACGGGTCAGGGGCGGCGGATGGTCGACCTGCAGAGGGCGGACCTGGCGCAGTTCAACGGCATGCTGGTCGACATGGCCAAGGACCTCAAGGACGAGAACGAGGACGCCAATGTGTGGGTGTATGACTCGTACGGGGACTGGAACGAGGTCGTTGATCACCCGCAGCGGTTCCCGCAGACGAAGGGGTACAAGAACACGACGGATTATTGTCAGGCGTACGAGTCTCTTTGGATGTGAGTATATTCTTCACCTCTTCCAGCTATTTTCTAGTGAAGAAAGAAGGGATATGACTCTCTCCATTCTTTTGTTCATACACGTTCGGTACAGGGCTTTCCCGTCTTGTGTTTTGGGCTGGTGAAGAGACGAGAACAGGACGGCTTTGCTGACAACAATAAATCTTACAGTGGCACGCCTCGACCCCATTACTTTGATCCTGCGTGCGGCGTAGCTGCCAATGAGTACCTTTGGCTCAACAACTTTCACCCGACGGACCCGGTGCACGCGATGGTAGCAGCCCGAGTTGCAGAGCTGTTGGAAGCTGGTCCCAACATCTGTGGATCCTGATGGAGACTTTGGCTCCTGGAGTGAGTGAAGACTTGTGGTAACGGATAGAACCTAGAATTAGATCTCCAATATGAGTTTGTGTCTGCTCAGGCTCATCCAAGGGGTTCATTGATGGTGGTTCTCCATGTTGCAATTCATGTTGAGTCTCGCCTGTTCAAAGTGTACGAGACCACGACTTATACTCTCGTATTCCAGTACAATCCATGGTTACGCACATAACCGGGCCACCTCAACACACACACACACACACACACACACATATATATATATCAGCTAGCATCTGGAGGCTCAGAGTTGTATGCTATCTCTCAACTGCAACCAAGACTCTAGAGAGGGTGGCCTTTTCAGAAGAGGACGATTACCCGCAGAGCTCCGGGCAGAACCTGCAGAAGTCGTGCTCGACGTATTTCGACAAACACCCTTTCCTTTAACATCATTTTTTTTAGCTTTCTTTCACGGGGAGATGATTCTATAATTCGAGTCTGAAACGAGGGCATTGGGAGGGGAGAAGAAAAAAAGAGGGGGAAAAAAAAGAAAAAAGGAAACGATCGCAAGCCTTCAAAATTGTCAAAGTTCATAATTTGGAGGGCTTAAAGGGGGGGGGGGGCATGTCCATCGCCTGCGCAGAATCTCGACCTGATCACCCACGACTTTTCCATTAAGCGACATATAAAAAGAAAGGGAGGGTAGTTGGAAGAGGGTACGGAGCTGTATGTTTGCGTAGTCAATCCCGAAGACTGAAGGTCATGGTACCCAGCGCAGAACTGGAACGTGCTGTGCTTGTTCAATGTGTATCTCTGCATCCACAGAGAGGTGTCTTGTGGTGCATACATACTGTACCTTGGTGGTCAGGCTCCGGGTGCTGCTCCCCCTGGGCGCCGTTTCCCCTGGGGAACGATAACGATAAGCCCCGCGGTCAACGGGACGTGACTCAAAAAGGCCCTGGAAATTTCTGAGTCAACCCCGCGTCGCCTGGCCAGTGGCTCTTGTACGGACTGTACCCAGGTACCCAGCACGTTCTGCCCACCCAAAAAATACCAGCCACGAAAATCACACACATCGACCGCAGACGCCTCGTTGAGAACGCCAATTGATACCCAGTCTGCAACAACACTCGACGACATGGCCGGCGAACCTGATGACAAGGCCGCCGCGGCGCCTACCGAGCAGCTGGAGAACCTCCAGCTCGACGAGGTGACCGGCGAGAAGGTATGCACGTCGCTCTGCCATCTGGTTGTCTGCCCGCCCCGGCCGCCAGCTCGAGGTTCGGTGGGTTGATTGATACTGATGTTCTTGTCTTGTTTTTCTTTTCGATGCACAGGTCTCCAAGTCCGAGCTCAAGAGACGCCAGAAGCAGCGCCAGAGGGAAGAGGGGAAGGCCAAGAAGGCCGCCGCCGCCCCTCCCAAGCCTGCTGCTGCCAAGAAGAAGGAGGACGAGGAGGAGATGGACCCTCGCATGTACTACGAGAACCGATCCAAGGCCGTCAAGGCCCTTCTCGACTCCAACGAGCCCAATCCGTACCCTCACAAGTTCCATGTCACCTACGACGACAAGCAGTTTGTCAAGGACTACGAGCACATCAAGTCTGGCGATGTCGACCGCACCAAGGAGCTCAGGATCGCCGGCAGGATCTACGGCCGACGGTCCCTGGGCAAGCTGATCTTCTACGACATCAAGACCTCTGCCGACACCATCTCCATCGGAACCAGCATACAGGTCATGTGCCAAACCGAGAACGTCCCCGAGGGCGTCACCCCCTTTGAGAAGCAACACGAGCATCTGCGGAGAGGAGATGTGATCGGAGTCATTGGGTACCCGGGCCGCACCGCCCCCAAGAAGCTCCTCGAGCAGGGCAAGCAGGGCGAGCTGTCCATCTTCGCCTCCGAGATTGTCCTCCTGGCGCCCTCGCTGCACATGCTGCCCACGCAGCACTACGGTTTCAAGGACTACGAGCAGCGCTTCCGACAGCGCTACCTGGATCTCCTCTTCAACGAGCGCTCCCGCCAGACTATGTGGACGCGCTCCAAGATCATCCGGTACATTCGGGACTTCTTCAATGACCGCCGCTTCCTCGAGGTCGAGACGCCCATGATGACGGCCATCCCGGGTGGCGCGACTGCTCTGCCCTTCATAACACACCACAACGACCTGGACATGGACATGTACATGCGCATAGCACCTGAGCTCTTCCTCAAGATGTTGATAGTCGGCCAGTTCGGCAAGGTGTTTGAGCTGGGCAAGAACTTCCGGAACGAGGGCATCGACCTGACACACAACCCCGAGTTCACCTCGGTCGAGTTCTACTGGGCGTACGCCGACGTCTACGACGTCATGAACATCACCGAGGAGCTTGTCGCGGGGCTGGTCAAGAGCCTCACCGGCGGCTACGTGACGAAGTTCACCAACCAACACGGCGAGACGTACGAGGTCAACTGGGAGGCGCCGTGGCGGCGCGTCGAGATGCTGCCGGAGCTGGAGCGCGTGTGCGAGGAGAAATTCCCGCCGTACGAGGAGATGCACACCGAGGCGACGGGCGAGTTCCTCAAGAAGGTGCTCCAGAAGATGAAGGTCGACTGCGCGCCGCCGCTCACCAACGCGCGCATGCTCGACAAGCTGGTCGGCGAGTTCATCGAGGAGACGTGCATCAACCCCACCTTCATCATGGAGCACCCGCAGATGATGTCGCCCCTGGCCAAGTACCACCGGCAGAAGAAGGGCCTGTGCGAGCGCTTCGAGGCGTTTGTGTGCAAGAAGGAGATCGCCAACGCGTACACGGAGCTGAACAACCCCTTCGACCAGCGCCTGCGGTTCGAGGAGCAGGCCCGCCAGAAGGCCCAGGGCGACGACGAGGCCCAGCCCGTGGACGAGAACTTCCTGTCGGCTCTCGAGTACGGCCTGCCACCCACCGGCGGCTGGGGTCTGGGCATCGACCGCCTGGTCATGTTCTTGACCGACAACTACGCAATCCGGGAGGTGCAGGCCTTCCCCTTCATGCGTGACGAACATGCCAAGCCCAAGGAGAAGCTGGCTGCCGAGGTGGTCGGCGTAGAACCCTTGCCCGTGGAGGGCATTGGTACGTTGGCTCACGACACCGTTTTGAATGATGAGATTTGACTAACACTGTTTGGGCAGCTCACAAATAACAGACTTGCACTAGATAGGTTTTCAAGACGGCCCAAAGGCCTCTGGTTCAAGCTGCCCCGGTCTCGCGATGGGATAACTCGGGATCAGGCTCATCCTCTATTAGAGGATAGAGTAGAGATGTAGTCTATATGTTAGGGCAGGGGGGCACAACTACAGCCCACACTCTAGAGTACAACCTTTGGTGACCTGGCCGGTGTTCAAGGTTGACACCTCAAGATGGTCGTCATCTGAGATATATGAATACAATGAAGATTCGTTTCGCATCAATCTGCTTGCTCGTGACTTTGAATGGTGTGAATCTCATAATCCAGAGCTATGCATAAAACAAAAATCGTGCCTCCTGGCTTCGATGAGTAGAGGGTAAGGTTAGTCAGGATTCGACAGATGAGCCTAAATCTACTTTGGCTGCATCGTCTTCAACCTCCGCTGTATCAGCTGCAGCGTCCCCCTGGGGATCCTCAGCCTCGACCCGAGCACCAACGCCCCCGTCAAGAGCGCCAGCGCCCCGGCCTGGTGCGTCGCGGCCAGGTGCGTAGGGACCATGTAGATGAGGGTCGAGATGCCCAGCGTCACCTGCAGGAACATGAGGTGCAGCACGCCCATGGCCGCCTTGCGCGCGTCGGCGGGCAGGACGCTCTTGACCCGCCCCGTACGGCTGTACGCGAAGAAGGCCAGCACGGAGGCGCAGACGGTCATGGCCATGACGCGGTGGTCCAGCTGGACGAGGCTCGGGTTCTCGAGCATGTTGCGCCACCACAGGTCGGCGCCGTCGTCCCTGCGCGAGTAGAACTTGTCCCACAGCTCGGACCGGGGCGGCGTCAGGCCGAGGCCCATCATGGGGAACTCGTTGTAGATGAGGCCGGCGTCCAGGCCCGCGACGAGGGCGCCCGTGAGGACGGTCACGAAGATCAGCCCGGTGAGCGCGGTCGCGCAGGCCCGGAAGCGCGCCACGGCCGGGCTGGACAGGGCCTGGGCGAGCCGGGCGGCGGCGGCGGGGTCGGACAGCAGGCGGTGGGTGCGCAGGATGGAGAGCCCCGAGAGGAGCATCCAGCTGTAGCAGACGAAGGCGGTGGCCAGGTGCGTCGTGAGGCGGTACTGCGAGACGCGCGGGTGCGCACCCTCGGCGAAGAGGTCGTCCTTGAGGCCCGACGAGACCATCCACCAGCCGATGGCGCCCTGGAACCCGATGAGCCCGGAAATGCCGACCAGGTTCCAGGCCATGCGCCTCGTGACCCTGCGGCGCGCGATGAAGTAGACGGTCGGGATGACAAAGGACAGGCCGATGAAGCGGCCCCAGAGCCGGTGCGCCCACTCCATAAAGTAGATCTTCTTGAACTCGTCGAGGTCCATGTGCGGGTTGAGCTTGATGTATTCTGGCGAGGCGCGGTATTTGGCGAACTCAGACTCCCAGTCCTCGGCAGACATGGGCGGGAGAGAGCCGGTGACGGGTCGCCATTCGGTGATGCTGAGACTAGAAGGGAGAGAGAAGACGGACAGGGTCAGTATCGAAGCTAGTAGAAATAACAGGTTGTGGCGGGTACCGTGGAGGGTATGAAAGAGAGAGAGAAAATGTGTGTGGACGTACCCAGACTCAGTCAGCCGTGTCAGGCCGCCAAAAACGACGATGCCAAAGACACTGGCCGCGCTCCCGAGCAGCCAGTACGCAACAGACTTGGAGCTGGTCTCGGGTAGGGACTTGCTCTTAGACTTGGCATTTCCACCAGCAGAGGCGGGTGAGTCGCCACGGTGATCGGCATCGAGGGCCGGCGAGGGCGCAGTTGTCTTCTTGCTGCTGCTATTGCTGAGGCAGCGTACGAGAGAAGAAGAAGTAGGCGTCCGGAATGGGTGCGCTGTGCGTGCTCTCGCCGCGGCAGACAAATCAGAGAGCTTCTTCGTTGTTGGGGGATTTCTCGCAGTGTTGGAGCACTGGCGGCAGACGAAGAAGGGCGACACACTCGTGGCAGCCGAGGTCGAGGATGTCAGTATAAGTGACGATGACGGGGACGGCGATGTCAGTCGCGATACTTGGTGGGCCAGTCTCTTGATGGCGAGCCTGCCCGCCACCGGCGCAGGCTGCAAGAAGGCCATGGCGATGGCATACACAGCAATGGTCGGAGGGCAAGGTCAGATTGCCCTTGGTAGGTTTATTTTGGTGACGGGATGCTGTTGTGGTGGTGAGGTGGACAATTGCATTGCCCAGAGTTGGCTGTGAAAATGAACGGGGTCCAAAAGGCGAGGTCAGGTCATTGACGCATCAAAATCCTTCTGCCAAAGTTACTTCGTACTTTTTCCTTTTACAGATGGGCTGATGGGCCAAGGGACTCGCAGGGCTGCAGGGATATAGCTTTCAGAGGGATCCTTGTTACCCGTACCTGGAAGGGGTCCTCCAAAAATCCACCACAATTTTTTGTGGACGTCAACCGTCAACCGTCAATTGCGGAAGGGCCTCCTGCTTCTTACCATGTACTCTCCCTCACAGCCTGAACAGTTCGCCGGGTGAGAGGGCTCTTAGTACCAGATATGGCACCTTTATTGGTAGGTCCGCCATCCGCGGAACTGCAGACCTCCAACATCGCTGACAATGACCCAGGTCGTCCACCAAAATGTAGTCAATCCCAAGCTCATCTCGGACAAGTCCTTGCTGAGGCTCAAGGTCCGGCTCAGACTAAGCCTCGGACTAAGCCATGTTCGCAATGCTGTACACAGCCTTGCTGCCCGTCATCATTGCTCGCCCAGATGGTCCAAACGGTGCTCTCATTCACCATTTCCTCCTCATTTTGATCTGTACAGGTCTTGTCTCACTCGCCACGACCGGCGAATATACAGCACCGCTTTGGAGGTCGGTCCGGAGACAGAGACAGAGGCAGCGTCAGACGTCGAATCTAAGGAGGAAGAGGCTGCGCTTGAGCCGGAAGCATCCTCGCCAGACCATGACCCATCCGCCGCTTCAGAGCAAGAACAGCAAGAAGCCACTCAGAGACCGTGGGCGCTGCTGTTGAAATCATGTGAGCGCCTGGTTCGACGCGGTCTCTGGCCCGAGATCGTCGCGCGGCGCTACCTGCCCAGGCGTCCGGCCGAAGACCCATACTGGAAAGTCGGCGTCCTCCAAAAAGAATTGGGCATCTCTATAGCCGCAGAGGGTTCCATGAGAGCGTACGCCGAGATTGCCGCCTCCGTGGAGCTTGATCATCTGCTCAACAGGGCTAAGACCAAGGCCAAGCTGGAATCCCTCCCTATTACCAACATCCGGCTTGAAAATGCCCCGCACATAGCAGACGCTTACTGTCAGACCATGTCTTCACCTTCGCACAAGGCGAAGCATGCGAAGTTCACCACCACTCGTGACACATGGGAGGGGTGGACATCTCAAACATACTTTGCCGACCGGCCGCTCGGCCGTCCCTCCTCGTCCGCCGTGCAACATGTCGCCGTCGGTCTGAATCGCTTGGCCCTGGCTTTACGGATCACGTCTGGGCACAATGACCTTTACCCGCCCGATCTCGATAGCGCCTTCGAGAATCCCTTCCTCTCCAAGATCGTATTATACGACGAGCACGTCACTCAATTGCGCAACTTTCTCCGAGACGCCCAGGCCTATCTCTCATCCCAGCCACCTGACTCGACTCCTGAACGAGAGGAAACGTATCTCGACAATTGCTTGGCGGGTCTCCCGTTCCCTCCATCTATGGCTAAGCTGCTCACGCTGGGCGCCGCGACCCTGTGTCTCGAGCCTGCCATCCTGTTTGCAGCCCTCGAGCAATACGCCCAAAAAGCCCCTCCCTCTGAGGTAGAGGTAGCCAAAATTGCCCAGAAGCCTGACAACCCCCTCGACTCTGATCACCTAGGCTATGCTCGTGCTTTTGTTGGTCTTCGACAGGCTGTGCAATCCCAGCCCGAGAGCAGGTCCGAGGCTCTACAGATTTTAGAAGACTACGACACCAATACACTACAGTCCATCGACGCTATAGCCCGGAGTATAGAGGAGAAGTTGATAGATACAGGTCTCGTCTGGAACAAGAAACCCACAGAAGACTTGTACCACAAGAACCTCTTCGAGACCGGTCTGGCGGTCAGGATGGAGCCGTATGGCTCGCGGGTCAGCAAGAACCTTGCGTCCTACCGCGTGGCGCGGCATCTCCTCGCGCTGGCCTGCGGCAACAACATTGCTCAGTGTGGCTACGGAAATCTCATCCGCGGTTCCTCCTTGGACCTTCGCATGGGCTCGCGGCGCGTGCAGGACGCCGAGCCAAACAGATGGTCCATGTCGCCCTCCGAGCTCAAGAAGAGACTGGCAAAGGTTGGCCCTCTGGCCATATTCAGTGGGCAGTACGGTCAGAGGGGTCCCTGGAGCGGCCTCGCTGGAGCGGAAGACCAGGATATTGTGGCCCAGTACTTCACCCCTATCTCAACGCTGCAGGCTGTGCTGTTCAGCAGCAAGCTTTCCAGCCTTGAGCAAGATCCCAATTCGAAAGCCGTTCGGTTGCAGGTCAATGACTGCATCCCGATCGTCGTCAAGTCGAGGTCTGCCGAGCTCACCGACGACGAGGCGAGAGCTCTCCTGCTCCGGGCCCGGGAGTTGCTCCATGAAGCTATCGAGAAGGCTCTCTCGGATTTCTTCAAGTACAACTGGAGAGATATTGGCTTCTATACCTTGTTGAAGTCATTACCCAGTCACTTGCATAGCAAGCAGACGGCCGCACAGGAGCCCGGGGTTGCCGCGGACTTGGAACAGGAAGATGATGGATGGAGTTGAACAAGCGTCACCCTTCACTAGGTCGATTGCGTTCACTGGCAAAGGCCGCGTGAGGTCTCTTGAAGGAAGCCGTGTGAAATCTTACTTTGAGGTCGCGCGCGGAAGGACAGGCCTGGCTGTTTATTGGATGCAATACAGCTGGCGTCAACTCGCCGTTCGCCCCGAGCACCGTGCCTTGTGTTGTTGCCTCCGGTGCGGGGACCGAAGAAGAGGTACGAGGCATGTCGAGGTTGGTGCTGGTGTACAAGATGGAAGTCTAGGGATCATTGTATAAATTGCGTAGCACATCCTCGGTACCTAGGTACACATGGTCTCTGGCCTCGTCGCAGCTTGCAAGGAAGTAGGAAGCTTTAGGAGCCAATGCTCGCATCGAGAAGCTCATGTCCTCTCGGACAGCCCTGTCGGGTCTTTTTGTATATTACCTATGCCGAGCACAATCCGTACGCCCTCAGACGCTGTACGGTCGGCTGGCCCTCTATTGGATATCATCGCGCGCCATATGCAACAAGTGAGTGTATATTATACAGTTTCCATTCCTTCCATTCCATTGCCCAGGTTCCATTTTCCAGACCCCATGCTGACCACCCCCGTCCGTTTCCTTCATGCCGTCCTCAGTGGGCCCTCTCTTGCGTGATCGACGAAGAACGCGGTGGGTCATTGATGAAGCAACCCCGATCCACAAAGAAGTCGTTACGGCCATCACGCCGTTTGATCATGACGAGGCGTTGCGCGCAGCAGCAGCAGCATCGCCGCCGCAGCCAGCGGCCGTGGTCTCGCCGTCGTCCTTGTGCTTCCTGCGGAACGACGTGATGACCTCCTTGAACGTCCGCTTCTTCCTCTCGGCGTCGTACAGTGGCTTGTGCTCCTCGTTGATGTCGTGCTCGTGCTCGTAGTCGACGTGGACGAAGGCGCGCTCCACGTCCGCGAGACCCTCCAGCTTGCGCTGCAGCGCCTGACTCACGTCGTGCGAGATCCGGAGGGGCGTGCCCGCGTCCATGATCACGTCCACCTCGACGTAGTACTTCTGTCCTGCGTGGTAGGCGCGGCACTGTTTTATGGAAGATTTGCTTGTCAGCTCATGAAGTTTGGTTTTTTCTTTTCTTTTTTTATTCCCCCCCCCCCCAAAAAAAAAAGAGAGAGAGAGGGGGGGGGTGTCAAGAGATCCTCGTGCGGCCGGATCATCATCAACACCACGGGACTAGGGGAAAAGAGGCGCAATACGTACCGTGTCCACCTTGACGATCTGCGCATCGTGCGTGATCGTCATGTACACCAGCTTGCTGATGAACTCCTTGGGCGCGGACTTGCCGACGAGCAGCCACACCTGCTCGAAGGCGTTGGACACCCACGAGAACAGGATGAGAATGGCGATGCACATGGCGCCGATGGGGTCGAGGTACCACACGAACTTGTCCCCGACGATGGACATGACCAGACCGAAGATGTTGACGACGATATCGTTCCGGTGGTCAATCTGCAAGCAATTTGATCAGTCTTGTGTGTTTGGGGGCCGGGGGGGGGGAAGGTTGTCTCAGTTTTGGTGCCGTGGTGTTGGGGGAACTTACGAAGAAGACGTGAACGGAGGGATACCTCCTCAGGAAAAAGCAGTACACCATCAAGGAGCTCTTGGCACCGACTAAATACTTTCGTCAATGGGGCTGTCGTCGAGGCAGAAAAACGTCACTCAGACTTACTAGCACAGGCAACGCAGACCAGCGGAACGATCTGAAGGGGCTGGTCTGCCCTGGCGCCCTCACCGAGTGCTCTGCCCGATTCGACCAAAAGCTCGATGGCCACCGTCGTCATCAGGGCGCAGAAGAGAATGATGCCAATGGTCTCGATCCTGGTACGGCCGACGGGATACTTGTAGATGCTGGGCCGGGCGGCCATTCTCGAAGTCGTGAACATGACAAAGGAGGACACGAGGTCCATGAACGCATCGGCGGCCGTCGCAAAGAGGGAAAGCGACCCCGTGGACACGGCGGCGTAGAGCTGGATGCAGAAGAGACAAAAGTTGGTGATGAAGGAAGCGTTCACGGCGAACCGGATCCTGGGACCCATCTTGACCTCCTCGGCGACGGCGAGGCGCTCCTCGTCGCCAGAGCCCAGGAACTGGTCGATGAGCTCGTTCTGGCGGGTGTAGTACTTCCTGAGCTTGCGCTTGTTGCCGAGGGGGTACTCCTTCTTCATCTGCTGCTTGGAGACGTCATCCTTGCGGTGGCGCTCGAACGCCATGGGGTCGAGCCCGGACGCCGCGATGGCCGTGTCGTTGGTGGACGCCGGCGCGACATAGTCGTAGGTCCCGTTCTTGCCCGGCGACGTCGACGACGTGGAGTTGTCGCTGCCGCTGAGGATGCCACCCTTCTCATCACCACTAAAGTCTGCCCTGCCAGCGCCGGCCGCCGCCTTGCCCTGTGATGCGGGGGTCGGAGGTGAGGACGAGTCTTGCACTGCTGCGTCTGTGCTGTTCACTGTCCGAGGGGGAAACGAAACATCTCGGCGTTAGTCACACTACAAACAACATGGGGCCCAGCAGATTGGGGACAGGAGGGTCCAGGAAAGGGAAAGAAAAGCGGATTGGCTGAATTCCGCCAAGTGATGAAATGTTCGAAACAGTCGCATGGCGATGAGACTCGAGAGAAGTTCACTTCATACGTCCAAAAGGTCGGTCGGTGACCATGTATGTGCCTTGTTCCTCCCCTCGATCGATCTTGGGTTCCTTATGAGATGGGGTGGGAGCAACATTGAGGAAAATCATACCACACACCTTGTCCACGCGGTGAACCCGACCCTTGGGTCTGACTTGCTGACGACGACATCCTCGAGAAGATGCAAGCTTCTCGCAGCACGACACTTGGGATTCCGGTAGGCGCTCCGAGGGGAGGAAGGTGACTGATATGAAAATATGATCTCACTTCTCTCAACTTCGCGTGTTCTTTCTTTCTTTCTTTTTCAGATGCGAGGAAAGAGAAAATAAGAGGGCGGGCACGGATTATATGAGGTAGGCTTCGGAAAAAACATGTAGCCGCCTGCGAGGCTAGGCAATGTATTTCTCTTCGAGACTCCTCGCCTTCGCTCAGGGAAAATTCTGCCCAGCACCCCTGCAGTGACTGGACGGTCCAGGTCTGTTGTGATTCAAGGCATGCGTTTCTATCAAACATGGACCGGAACGAGGGACGGCGCAGTGAGGGTGAAGGAGGTGAGGAGGCGAAGGAATGCGGCCAATGGTACATCGCAGCACCCCCCCCCCTCTCCCTCACTCTCGGTAGGGCCAGGGCGCTCGGTCTCGGTCACGGCATAGCGGTCGAGGTGTATCGCGTGCGGGCGTCACTAACACGGGCGGGCGAGACGAGAGAGGAGATATGGCAGAGCTCCCCAGAGCAAGCATCCCCGAACCCAAAACCCAAACCCGCCAGCTCGGGCGGCTAGGACACACACACCCATACCAACCCATGCCGGGGGACGCAGGGACGGTGCGCCCATGTGTCCACTTGTCGAGGCGGGAGGGCTCAACAGAAATCAGGCTCACAGACACAAGGAGTGGCGTTGTGTCAAGTCTCCGTCGTGCGGGACACGGAGCCAGACAGGGTGAGCCCTATCTCTGGTCAGCGGGCGCTCGCAGGGAAAAAAAATAAAAATAAAAATAAAAATAAAAATGAAGCAGGAGGCCAGTACCCGGGTCGTCGAACTGGCTCGCGGCCGTGCGGTGGTTAGAAGGGATAGCGATCAGTGACCAGGGGTCCCCCTCACCAGGAGACGCATTGGCAGCCAAGACATCCGGAAGTCGTAACCGGGCAAGGAAGGTTGAAACGAGGCCCCAGAAAAGCCTACTACCATAGCACGCAGTGAGGGTGGCGATCACTGGAGACGTCGACCAATATCAGATGGCCAGGCTCGGACTCGTTGCCCCGTCTACGTATATTGCGGTCAAGAGTCTACTGTGCCGGTAATGGGGCCGAAAGCGAAGTGGACGTGGCTGGTCTTAAGCGACGGCTGCTATAATGTGTGTTTTGTTGCCTCGACCAACTGCCGTGATTGCTCGCAGACTATCATCGTCGGCTCTCTCATTTCAACAACGCACAAGCAAGCAACGTGAGTCCTGATTCGATGAGGCTGATTCAGCAGGAGGATGGTTTGCTGAGGTGTCAATCCAGACTACCTTGTCACCCGCAAAGCTTGCGAAGCTTGTGAGGCTCTTGAGGCCAAGGCGGGCGCGGCATTTCTGAATCATGCATAGGCGATTGTCGTGTCGGTATGCTTCGGAGGTAGACTGCAGCCGCACACCGTAGCCGCCGTTTAAAGACGATCTGGGTCTGTTGGGGTCGAGCGCAGCAAGCATGTGCAGATAAGCAAGTGGGAATGTGAGAACGAGCAGTGGAGATTCTTGTACCCACGTGGTGCGGACGATCTTCGCAGATCCATGTAAGCAGGATGAAGAGGCTCGTCTGCGGATGCGACGCGAGCGGACCACAGGTAACTCGGGTCGAGGGCGATCGAAGCTGATGAAGCTCACAAGAGGCGGGAGACGATCTTATATCACTTGAGGCTGCGGGACAAATGCAGCGTCTGATGTTTGGGCGGCCAGGTGATATTGATATCGGGATGGGATAGTGGACGGCAGTCGAATCAGCACCAAAGTCACCGACGTCGGGCCTAGACCTGGGACTGGACCAGAGACCTACTGCACAGTCTTATTGCGTTCAGGCCGTGACCGGGGTCGAGGAAGCTTGTGTGATGAGTACGCCCGTTGTCAGTGGTCTGGAAACTCCGTACAGGCCGGGCGTTTGTATGAGTGAGAAGATGTGAAGGCGGTGCCGTGTATGACTGGCCTCTGGTCGCTGCAGCGGCTTGCAGCGCCGACTTGGGGCAGAAGCTCTTCTTGGCTGGTCCCGGACGGGCCTGAAGTAGTGGATGAGGCTATTCCCAGGGCCAAGCTCAGGCTGGGACACGGTCGACAGGGCAACGAGCAAGGTCTCCTACGAAGAAATCCTCCTGGGAAGGAGGCTATCCCATACGAGGCTAAGATACATCATCTCTGCCTCGTCTGACTGCACGGAGGCTCGCTCGTTGGAGATGATAGCTGTCGGTCTCACTAGCGAAAGAGGACGCGACGGGCCGTGCTCGCATTGGAACATTTCAAGTCTTGGCGGACCCAAAGCGTTGGGTTGCATTATGGCATTGGTGCGGCAGATGAATACGCAGTGCCGTGTATTAGGCATTGTAGTGGTCTTGCAGGTCTGCAGGTGTGTTGGGGGGGGGGGGTGGAAAGGGGTGGAAAGGGAGCTTTTCTGGAACGTCTCGTCACTTTTGTATCCAGAGTGGTGGCTTGGCAGCTTGGGAAGAGGAGCTTTGGAGACACGGCACGTGCAAGGGCAGAAGGGCTACAAAATACTTGGTGCTTCGCAAGCTAGCAGGGCTGGCAAGCAGGCAAGCAGGCAAGCAGGCAAGGCACATTGACTAATGGGGGGGCGGGGGGGTGTGTAGCAGCGGACCCTGCGTAGGGTCTAGCGTCGTCTGATCCCTGCCGCAGGTGCTTCTGCCGTACCCCCCTGTCACGCTTGTTTCAACGTCAGGTCGACAAGTTTCAACATGGCCCTCCTGCTCGCCTCCTCCTGCCTATCACTGTCGTCCACCTCGTCAGCCTTCTGCCCAGCCACCAACTGCCGCCTTCCTCCCTCTCTCCCCCTTTGTCTCTCTTCTTCCGCTTTCCCTTCTCGTTCGTCTCATCGGTCGGTCCCTCTGATCCTTCTCGCTCCTGGGATCTTTATGCGTACCCTCATCGTCTGTGTGTGATCGCTGTCTGCGTCGACTCGTGCTGCTTCAGACCGTCTCTCGCCTCACCTGACCCTCGCCCTTACCATGACAGTACCCTGCGCACTTGACACTTCACCAGTCCGTTACCAGAGCCACACTCTACCCACGCCTGCGCCCATAGTCTACCTCTACGCAGTCGACTCTGTATGACTATGGGCCGCGGACTTCCATAAGAAGTCGTGTATCCCAGATCGCCAAGTCCGCCAAGCAGGCTAAGATGCTTCTCCGTTTTACTCGTGCGTCTTCATCACCTTGGCTGTGCACATCACCGGACCGCTGTCCAGACTTGCTAGAGGCCTCGCGCGGCAATATGAGAACGTCACGCTGTACCTCACTGGCCTCCAGCCTCGTCGCTCTTGGGCTCGCCTTGCCGTCGAGGACCTAGATCGTATGCCGATGCTGGATCAAAGTGTCAGAGTGTACGATCAATCGGCCGTTGTCTTCCTTGGTCATCTTGGCCGAACGTCCGACCTCGGGTTTGACCGAGGCCGCCTCCTACAGGAGAAGCCGGCCGGTATGCGCTCAACAAAGTGCCCCTTCAAGATATCACCAACTCCTCCGGAATACCCGCAACAACGTCGGTCATCACCACCAACAGCTCCACAATTTTCAGTCTGATTCAAGACCAGAGCAGGTCAGTGGTGGTCCAGTCGATGGTAGCCCGTCTGGTCTAGTGGCCACGAGCCGGGTCACATCTGCGCTAGACAAAGAGGGGAAGCCTTCAACTTCCCAATCCCGCCAATGTGAGAGCCACTCATGGCAGTGTTCCTTTGCCTCACCGGCCCCTCTTGGGTCTGTTTCAAAGAAATCTCAAATACCGTTTCGGGAAGAACATTGAATTCGGTGTCACGAGTGTGGACCGATGGAAATTCTCCGGAGGGCAGGAAATTCCCCGCCCGAAGGAAAATGTCCGCGGGGCTAATGCCGCGCGGGAAGCAACCCTCACTCGGTACTCGGCTTCCGCTAGGCACACCTCTTTTTTATTTTCATTTTCTTCGAGGGTGCAAGAGAAGGAAGACCTACCAGCCATGTCTATTCTCGCTGGGAGGACAAAAGTGTAATCTTGCAGGTTGGACCGAGCACGGACGGCGGACTTTTCCAGGCACATCGAACTCTGCCCTCACCCAGACCGAACTGGAGGCTGAACGTCAACATGGTCTTAGTCCGGCTCAGCAAAGCTTGGAATGCCCCCAACGGCCACAAACGAGATCGTGGATTGGCCGTGCGGGACCGTCGACCACGTCACACCCTGGCCAGCCCCCCCTGGGTGAACCAAGGAACGTCGGCGGAAACAACGGTGTTCCGGCCTGCCAAGCTGCGCAGCATTGCCAATCCCGCTTCATCGACGCCTTTACGTCCAAGTCGCCAAGGTGTACATCATGGCGACTCCAGCTTCATCAGCAGGCTTACTTGGGTTATTGCTTCAAAATGGACGTGGCATCTCAACTTGATCATATGACAATTACTATTCCCGTCGCTCGTGGGAAGGTCGAGCCTGGACATGCACGATCGACGTCCTGGGTTCATCGGTTCCCCTTACCCACGACTGTGCTCGTGATGTTGTGTCTCGCTTGGTATTAAATCATCCCGTTCCCGTTTGAAATACCAAGAATGGATGCCGTTGTAAAATTAGCTGCCATATACAGACCGATTCTCGTCTGTTCTGGTGTTTGATTGTCTGTGGTTGTTTCCTCAGTTTCTGTTCTTAAATTTTCACTTCATGCCTTGAGGATTGACTCCTATCGTTGTAATTTACTTCTTTATTTCACTGGTCGCCGGACGGCTGTTCACTCTCTTCAATCCATCTTCTAGACACTGCTTCCCGATCGTATTGGTCCCGGACGACTACAATACATCACCATGGCCGAAAAAATGGCAGACATGAAGCCTGCCTGTGGCAGCGAGGGCCAAAAGGGCGAGTATGATGTGGCGCTGCACACCGTTGGTCTTTGTATGTGAAGAAAAAAGTCCTGGATGAGATAAGGCGTGTATCGTCCCTAGGAGCTGACTTGAGAGAACAGTTTTGGTCTTGTTCTTCTCCTGCCTCGGTGCTGGATTTCCCGTCGTGGCGAAGAAGATCAAGTGGATGAAGGTCCCTCCCAAGGTGTTTTTCGCCTGTAAACATTTCGGTACCGGCGTCCTGATCGCGACGGCATTCGTCCATGTCAGTTCACCCAGCTGTGTTGCGGCGGGCTTCGTGTGTGTGAATGGAGGTGTTGACCAAGCGTACAGCTGCTCCCAACCGCGTTCGGTAACCTTTTGAATCCATGCCTACCAGATCTCTTCACCGACCTCTACCCACCAATCACCGGTGTGATCATGATGGCTGCTCTGTTCTCCCTCTTCGTCATCGAGATGGTCTTGAACCACAAGATGGGTGGCCATGACCATGGCGGAAACTTTGGCACCGCACAGCCAAATCCGGTGGCGGCGTCGTTGCCCGATCGACCACCTCGCTACAACCACAATAGTTACGAGACGGACGCGTCCCTCGAGAAGAAGATTCAGGCCCAAGTGTACGAGGATCAGGAGCGCTTCAACCGTCTGCAGCCCAACCCTTTTGGTGACGACCCTGCCAACCTGCAGAACAGCTCCGAGATGCCTTCTTGGTTCATCGTCTTTTACGAGCAGTACGTTCGCCAGCGCCTGGAGATGATTAACCTCCTCAAGTCATCGCCAGGAGCACACCAGACCATGGTCTCGGAGCGCGCCGTGCCCTCACCGCAGTACGGCCAGACCTCTCGGATGGACCTCGCCGATTCTCCGTACATCGATGTCGAGACTGGTGAGCCCGTCGACGAGATGACCTACAGGAAGCTTTCTTTGAACATCACGCTGCTGGAAGGTGGTATTCTGTTCCACTCCGTCTTCGTGGGCATGACTATCTCGATCACCATTGACGGCTTCATCATCCTGCTGATCGCCATCCTGTTCCACCAGCTGTTCGAGGGTCTCGGTCTGGGTTCTCGTATTGCCAGTGTCCCGTACCCCAAGGGAAGCATGCGGCCCTGGCTACTGGTCTTCGCCTTCGGAACGACTGCGCCCATCGGACAGGCTATTGGATTGATCACCCGCAACACGTATGATCCCGACAGCGCTTTCGGTCTCATCATTGTTGGTGTCTTCAATGCCATGTAAGCTCCTCTTTATTTCTGTATTTCGGCTGTACATACGAGACAAGATACTGATCCTGTTGCACAGCTCGTCTGGTCTGCTGCTCTATGCTGCTACCGTCGACTTGTTGGCTGAGGATTTCCTCTCCCACGAGGCCCAGTCGACGCTGACCAAGAAGGACAAGATCACAGGCTTCAGCTACGTCTTGGCCGGAGGTGAGGAGCCCAGATTCACGTTGTTCAATCCGACACGATGCACTAACGATGAAAAAACAGCTGCTGGCATGTCCATCGTCGGTGCATTCGCTTAGGTGCGCCAAGGCGGTCCCGAGTGGGCGGAACAAGTCGAGGCCTGGCTCGGCCCACGCCGATGGTAATCACGATTTAGTTTCAACATCCGATCTACTACACATTGTCTTGTGAGTGGTGGGCCGGCACGCCAGAAACGAATATCATGGTCGGTTTCGAATCCAAACATTCGCTTTGCGCTGGCCATATTATGAGTGGACTGGCGGCTGGACTCGCCCGGCGTTTGGACCCCGACTTTGTTCCACGATAGGAAACGTGCTGTCAATTGAACCCTGTTCGAAAATATCTCCGGGGCGCTGTTTCGTTTCAAGATGGACTCGGGCTGCTGGAGATGGGCGAGGTGTGAGACGTACTCGCGTAGGCTGTTTAATAATATCCGCGCGTCATAGGAGGGGAGCACGAGGACCAGATCGCCTGTCTACACTTCAACAAGCTCCCTGATACTAGTGCCCAGCGAGCGTTCAAGAGAAAACACTGGGTTCTGCATGGCTTTGGGGGATATCATTGTACTCTACTTGACCGGACTTGTTTCTCATGTAATAGAAAGATTGCACAACCCAACCTGTTTGTTACACTGTCCCTACCAATAAGACTGAGATGAACCCATGCTGAGATGCTGTGCTGAAGAAGAAATTGTCCCGTTCTCTACATATGAGGTAGCCTATCATCATCGAAATCTACACACAAGTCGACTTCTTGATCTCTCAGGTGCTGCGCACTGGGAGAGTCCTCAGCACGCCGTGCAACGATACTCTGTGAAATCCCCAACCGTTGCCATCTTGGGCGAAGAAGAAAATCGGCTAGATTTGCAGCACTGTGTCGTCTGGACTCTTGAATACGGCCGCCCAGCTGTTCGCAACAAGCCGGCGATTGTTCACACGTGGGCACGTTGATCACGTTGAATGCCCCGGTGGAGTTGACCTTGGCACAGTCCAGCCTCGCGGCAAGCAAGACAGCCGGAGCGACAAGCCTTTGTGCAAGGCAAGCCAAGTCGGAGGAATACCACTGTATACCTAGGTACCTGAAAAAGGTCTCGAAGGACTGATTACGTGCATTTTACACGGGAGCGCCAGAGCCACAACTAGGCCTCGCGAAGTCGAGCCACCCGCCCACACTTACACACGTAACAACGGTGCAGTACCTACGTGCCAAGAAGACACCTGCGATCCAAAAGGGCTGCCGGCCTGTTAGTCTCGTCCGAACCTCCAGTACGACAGAAGCTGCCACCAGAAGTAATCAGACGCGTCCTCATTGGTTCCCGGTATTCCTCGCGCAGGAGGAGGCAGATCAGACGAGTCCCCTTGGATCGTCGCCGATCTACAATGTATATGTACAAAATACATGTAGGCGGGCAGGCTGAAGTCGAAACTCGCTCTCGCTCTCGGCCGCTTGGACCTCACCATACTTGGCCACTCACACCTGTGCCCGATGGCACCATGACCAGGCCCCGTAATGCGGTCGCGGGTTCCGTAACGTGCCAAGATACGTCCACATCGCGGGTCGCCCCTCTCACCTTGGGTCGGTGGGTGGGAGCAGATCATGTTCGCCTCAAGGTGCAGACTTTCGCGCGAGGTCTTGCAACGTCCTGTATTTCATCTGAACGATGATGGGATTGTCCCGGCCTTTCGTTGGGCAGTGCGTCACTGCAGAGTAGGTAATCGCGTCGCTGACTTCTTACATGAAGAAAATACAAAGCATTGTCTCCGCAGTTAAAGCAGGCGAGTGGGACAAGACTACCAAAACGTTTGCCCGCAGCAATCCAAGCATAGATGGCAGAGATCGGTTGAGACTGTAAGACTTTGATGACCAGCAGACCCGTCCTGCGTGCTCAGCTATCACGGCCCCCTTCTCTGGGACTCGATAACTGGTTGCGAGCGACGAGCGTCGCAAGAAGAAACCATGGAGCACTCTTTCCACTCAAAGACGTGTTGCAACCCTTGCAACATGAACATGGACTGTGTTGCAGTATTCCTTTCCCTTCCGCAAAGAGAAGTCGATTGAAAACTCGACAGAAAATGCAGTGAAACGACTCCTTCGCGTAGTGGCCAAGCATCGGGATAGCTCCGTCTCTGGGCAAGGACCCGTGGTGATCAGTCTCGACTTACTATCAGCAAGTCTAAATTAGGTCTATTCAACGTCATATAGCATTGGAACAAGTACATGAATTATTTTCTCACCTGTTGTCCCGACTACTGGTTGTCTTGCGTGGTTATGGAATAGAGGCACTTTTTTTTCTTCTCAACTTTTTCTCTTGTCCTGGAAGGGGGGCAGAACTATGGACCAAATCGATCTCAAGCGCTGGCTGGTACATTCGTTGGCACCCACACTTGTGGTGAACAATGCACTCGAACGGATCCGGAGGCAGACAATGAGGCTGGTGGACGAAAGGGCAATGTCGGATGGAATGCGGCTGGTGGCCGCGGGACAAAGGACGGCTGAGATACCTTCAGACCGACGAGCGGCGAGAACAATGAAATGCCCCTCTTCAATCCAGCTCGACACCAGGACTGATTCCAGAACATCTTGTCTGCACCCTATTCCAAATCTCGTTGGGACACAAGCGATCGCAACTTGGCCAGTCGTTCAACTCGGGCGTGACCCCTCATACGTTCACCCACCATGGCCGCACGTCCTGTGAACGCGCCTGCGAACGCGCCCTTTGATTCCCCCTGGAACACACCTAGGAACGCACCTACCAATGCACCTACCAATGCACCGACGAATGCGCCCACGAACACGCCTAACCCAGGCAGCCATATCCCGCTCGTCACCGAGCAGGACGTCGACGCCGCCATGGCGCGGGCCAACGAGGCGCCGGACTTTGACCTGATCCGCGAGGTCGCCCCGAACGTGCACCTGGTGCGGCGCCGGTCCGACGGGCGCGAGTTCGTCGGGTTCCCCTGGGACGTGGACCGGACGGCGCCCAAGCTGCGCGCGCTCCTTCACCGCGGCGCGGGCCAGGCGGTGGCGGCGCTGCTCTCGCACCCAAACCTGGTCAGCTTCGTCGGCAACCGCGAGTTCGCCGTCTTCCACGGGGCGACGCGCGTCCGCCGCTTCCTGTCCATCTGGGACTACTGCGCCGCGGGGAGCCTGGAGACGCTGCTCCAGAAGTCCAAGTACCCGGTCCAGTTCTGCCGCGACACGGGAAACATCCAGGGGTGGCTGCCCGAGAGCATCTGCTGGCATGTGATCATCAGCCTGCTGAGCGCGCTCGCGTGGCTGCACGAGGGCCATTATGAGGAGGAGATTGCCGACTGGGACGAGGTGGACGGCCAGAAGCCGCCGCCGCGGAAGGTCGTCGCGGCGTATACCGCGGAGACCAGGGACGAGGACTGGATGCCGATCCTGCACCGGGGGATCGTGCCGGCCAACATCTACTTCCAGGACCCCGTGGGCATAGAGACGTACGGCCTGTGCAAGCTGGGAAACTATTCGAAGTGCTTCGTCTCTGGACACGTCAACTCCTGGTCGGGAGCGCCCGCCGTGTGCTCAGAGGATGGGACGACCAGCCTGGTGCAGGTCAAGCGGGACGTGGCTACAGAAAACATCTACTCGATCGAGAAGGTAAGTCAAAATCGAGTCATGCATCATCATATGTCCTGCAAGAGATGCCCCAGCAGCAGCAGCAGCAGCAGCAGCAGCAGCAGCAGCAGCGGAACGAATTGCTGACCATGTCTTCCAGGGAACGAGACCGTACTTCAAGGGCAACGAGTTGCACGCCGTGGGGCGGATCCTGTACCAGATGATGACAAGGCAGACGGTCCCGGACAGAGAGGAGTGTTCCATGGACGGCTGCAACGTGCGGCACTGGGAGGAGGTGGGCAACAAGCCATGCGCGATCATGCCGAACGGCGGCGTGTTCTACCTGAACGAGAAGACGGACCCGCTGTACAAGTCGGGCTACTACTCGTCGGAGCTCGTCGCCATGCTGCGAGGTCTTCTCAGCTACTACCGCATGGACGCGGACGCCCGCGAGGCCCTGCAGGACGCCAAGGGCTGGTACGACAACTGGCGGACCGACACGGACGCGGGCGAGGCGCATCGCGACCTGTGGGACGACCTGGTCCTGCGGAAACAGAACAAGGACTCTCACGACGCCCTGGAGCGGCAGCGGGCCAACGCCGCGGCTGGTCCCGGCGCCGTGGACATTGTCGATGTGACCATGCAGGCGCAGGACACTGTGGAACAGCGCGCGCGGCAGCAGGCCCAGCAGGCCGCCCAGGCCGCCCAGGATGCCCAGGACGCCGAGGATCTGCTGGAAAGAGGGCGGGAGATGCTCGCCAACATCACGTCATGATGAGCCTGGGAGACCATGTTAGCCATCTTACATTTTGTTGGGTAAGGGTTTGACAAGGTACAGTAAGTATTGGAGTTGTCGCGCATAAGAAGTACCTATAGTGCAGTGCAACGCAATACGATTAAGTTGGACTGCTCACAGAATGCTAGCATTATTACACACTGAATAGGATGTCCTGGAGATTTTGGTGATCGGAATAGAGAGGCTTTATTCTGCAGTAGTGGGGAACAAACTGCAGCGGGAACCCGCAGGGTTGGGGGCGCGGTGTCCCAGGGACCAGGGTTGCGTGACATCAGCGCCTTAATTCCGCGTCCTACTGTACAGTACTGTCTGCACACAACAGCTCTGATAACGCGACGGACTGCAAGCGACTCTTCACATGCATGCTCAATGAACTGACGATGGGCTCTATTCCGTGTACCAACCCAATTTGCACCTTCAAGCCACACTGCTGACAATAGCAACACCTAACGTACTATCCTTTTCCATCTACTGCCCGGTCCCAGCCCCAGTCCCGTCCAGTCCAAACCAGACCAGACGAGCGAGGATACAAAGTATTCAACTATTTCATCAGCCTCACTCGACCGCAGCTCCGCCGTTGGAAAGACAGGCCCTTCCTCGCTGCATCCGTCCACGCATAGAGCCAGACCCACCGACACTCTCCGAACCTTCCACGAACCCAGCCCGCCCCAAGCCATGGCGACCCGCCCGCCACCCCTCCTCCTCACCAAGCGCCTCACCTCCTTCCTCGCCCTCAACCTCTCCGCCCAGATCACCACCCTCCTCCTGCTGACCCGCGACGGCAAGCTCCTCGCCTACGCCTCCAACCCGCCCATCCCCGTCGCCACCCTGCGCACCCACGGCACCGTCGCCGCCTCGCTGTACGCCATCCACAGCAGCGGCACCGACCGCGAGACCATCGAGGGCGCCCTGGCGGGTCCGGGCCAGCAGCAGCACCACCACCACCACCACGAGAGGAGGGTCGGAAGAGAACGAAGCGGCAGCGGCACGCAGCCGCTGGCCGTGACCATCCAGCTGGAGACGGGCGTCGTCCTCGTCATACGGCGACTGCGCTGCGGCATGCTCTTTGTGTGCATGGGCCCGCCCGCGCCGTCTCAGCCCGCGGGCGCGAGTACGAACGGCGGTGGCGGCAGCGGCAGCGGCGGTCACCATCATCAGCAACAACATCAACATGAACATCAACATCAAAAGCAGCAGCAGCAGCAACAGCACACACCGCCCTCGGCGAGTCCGCCCCCGCCGGCGCATCACAACCTCGGCTCGCCCTCCGAGGCCGCCAGCATCCTCAGCGCCGCGACGGGGCAGACCACCACGAGCTCGGTCCTGTTCGGCGCCGGCACGGCGGGCGTCATGGCCACGAGGAGGCACGCCGAAGAGCTCGCGCGGTGGCTGGACGAGAGGCTGGGCGCGCTGGAGGTCCCCAGGGACGGGCTAGGCGGTGTGGTGTGATGCGGTGGAGAAACAGAAAAAAGATAATAAGAAGAAAAAGAAAAAAACAAGAGAACTTCATCATAAGGATGCATTGGGCCGATCGCGGATGTTTGGTGTCATCAGGGCCAAAGTCACAGAGTACCGTTCTGGATCGATTGATTAAACGGAGTATCTACACGACGCGAGCTTGGTACGCAAGGCGACCAACCCTCGGCGGCAGCGGCGACCCTTTCCGTGTGCATAGTCCATCACGAACAGGCTTCGTACATCGAAAGACGAGGGCGCCAAGGATGGAGAAGGATTGACGCATCGTGACATGCTGCAGTCGGGCCTGTCTGGTGCACACGCCGAGCTGTCTTCGTCTCCGCATCCCGCCGGAGAGGTTGGGGCTAGGTTCGACCAGCCTAGGGCCCTTCTCGATGGAAGTACTCAGAGAGGCTCTCGCATAACGGGGCTGTTGCGCTTCGATGTTCCAGGGCACGACGTGTTGGGACAAAATTCCATAGGGTTGTATGAGCCTGGAAGAGGGCTCAGGCTTTTTGCAATATTATATCATTAAGCTGAGCTGCCGCCCAGTTTTCCCCCAATCCGAATATGACTCTAGCCGAGTCCATCACGTCCAGTCCTGTCGTGATTCCCAAAGAGAATATCAGCGCCGCGCAATGCTTCCCACCCCTGTGGTAATACCTATGTGATAATAAAACTCCAAAGATCGTACTGCTGGAAGGCCATCCCACACCCATCCCCATCACTATATAGCCAGGCCATGCGACCCACCCCAGCCTACTCGATGCTCAACCGCGTAATGCCGTCATTGGTATCAATCATTCCCTGAAACCCCACCCGTCCCTTGTGTATGCTCGGCCTCTTCTCGCCATTCTCACTCGGCGTGCCATTTCCACTGCCACCGCCGCCCTTCTCCGCGCTCCCGTTGCTGCCCGGCCGCGGTCCCCACGGCGCGTGCTGCATGGGACTCTGCATGATCGGCGAATTCTGCACGCTCATCCCGGGCGAGACCGCGCGCCTCTTGAAGCTCACCGGGTCGAGGTCGTCGTCGCGCCTCCGCTTGCCCATGTTGAACCGGCGCGTGATCTCGGCGGCCGACGGCGGGGGGTGCTGGTCCGCCGGCGGCATGGATGAGGAGCCGCTCTGCTGGGGCGTGTCGCCGCCCGAGCTGCTCGTGTTGGTCATGGGGAAAATGAAGCCTTCCTTGCCCGTGGGCCCCGCGTTCAGCGAGGGCGAGTCCATGGCCATGTCGTCCATGCTCAACCCCGACGAAGAACCCCGTGCTGCAACCGGTGGAGGTGGCGTCGTCGTTGCGCATCCGACGCTGCTGGTTTCGGAGAAGGTCTCCCAGAACATCCTCCCTTTCGAGTTCTTCTGCGCCTGCTGCTTGAAGCTGCTCGACAGGCTCAGCGCGTTGTCCACCATCATTGCGTCCTCAGACAGGTCCTCCAGCAAGTCCTGCGTCGGCATGCTGGGGCTCGAGGCCGTAGCTGCTTGCTGCTGCGTGGGGCGCGGGGGTTCCAGGTCCACGTCGCTCTCGCGCACCTGGCGGACGACCTCTGCCTCGCGGCGGAACTCGGATTCTATGGGTGTCCCTTCCTCAGCAAGCGCCATTCTCACGCGCGCAAAGTTCCTCGACTTGGGCTGCGAAGCGATTAGTGGACGACCTGGCTAGTAAGTCGGAAAAGGAGCAGTAAGAGAGAAGAGGCCATACAAGCATGTTGCTCCGCCGCGTAACGGGTCGCCTCACGACCTTGTTCTGTCCGTCTGACGGCCCCAGCACACCATCAACGTTGACTCCAGGCTTCGGGCTGTCCTCGCTCTCGCTTCCCGAGATGTTCAGCTGATTTGCAGCCCAACTGATGCTCTCGCGCCGCGCATGTGGGGTAGTCATCTCCTTGTTTATGCTGCTGAACGGGGAAATGTTGACTGGAGGCGATTTGGAAAGCATCGATGGGCCTGCGGGCGTGGAAGGAAAACCCACCCCGCCAAAGGGGCCGCGGGGTCGCTTCTTGAGCGGCTTGCGGGGTCGCTGCCGTTGCTGAAACGACCACAGGCTGTTCATGGCTGGCGAGCCACCTCCCAACGCGAGGCCAGACCCCGGTTGTGGGCCTCCGGTGTTCTTGACCTGGGGCGTCATGAGATAGGGCTCGTCCATGTCCTCATCCATGATGTCGTCCTCGTCCGAGCTCGAGGAGGAGTCCGAGACCAGAGCGGCAGCGCTGCCCAGCGACGTCGAGATGTGATGGCGCTCGTGGTTGCCCATGACAGACCACAGCGAAGTGGACGTCTGCTCGGGGGCCCCAAAGTCACCTGGTCTTCTGCCTGGTATGTTCAGGCCCCGGCCGCCACCGGTTGGTGAGGTATCTGGGCCCGAGGCTGGTTCAGCGAGGGTGGTGTGGTGAAGGCTGGTGGCGGCGCGAGAGAAGTCGAGGCCTCTAGATCTTCGTGGGAGGATGTTGGTCGGGGAGGAGTAGGTCTGCGAGTGGTCGAGCTTGGGCGACGGAGGCGCGGGCTTGGGGAAGAAGCCACCGCCGGATTGCTGCGTCGGAGGTGTCAAGACGGGCATCTGCAAAGAAAGACCGCGCAGGCCCGGAGGAAACTCGGTTCGGTGCGGCGTGACAGGACAGGCGTCGGCGGCGGCCTGGTTCGAGGAGGGAGTGGCGGACGGGTTTGAGATGGAGGTGGAGGCGAAGTCGCGCATGGGAATGGGGATGGTGCTGTCATCTTTGGAAGTGCGGCGCGCGTCGGCCAGGTCCAGAGGGGGCGGAAGTCTCAGAGGCGTGCGCGTGCCTCCGCCGTCGGACAAAGACCGCGTCTTCGGTTTTCTTGCCGGCGTCCTCGCAGTTGGTGGAAACGTTGTGCCTGGAGCCGCCGCGAGTGCTCCGTCGCCTTCGTCTGCAGTATCCATCACGGCCACTTCATCGTATTCCACGGTCGGCGTCTGCAATAGCTGAATATCCATGCCGGGGGAGGTTCGAGATGGCGGCGGGATGGAGGAGGACGACGACGCCGAATTGTACTCTGGAGGTCCAACCACCGTTCAAGAGGAAGTCTCAGACCGGCTAGGGCAGTGCCAGGTAGTGGACAGGACAATCTGAAGTTCGAATCTGTCAAGCTTTCCAAGGCCGACAGGCAGGTGCTGTCACACAGTTCCACCAGACTTTTCGGTAAGAGATGATTCGTTTACGAGGGGCCGGTCCGTCGTGTGGGGGAGGGGAATATACAATCATGTCCAATCGTGCATCAACAAGACATATGACGGGGCCAATGCGGTCAAGAGGAGGTTCGAGGAGAGGGACAAGTCACTTCATTATTTGAAGCTATAAATGAGTTCCAATGTGTAGGTGACGTCGGGGGAAAATGGTGTTTTATTTCAGGCAGGACTTGTGTTGAGTGCCGTGATGGCGTGGATGATGGATGGGATTGATTGTACGGTAGCAATATTTCCCCGCTGCCAACTCATAATGCTGGTACATACAAAGCACTCACTATAAGGGACCGAGGACGGCCTGAGAACCCAGAGGGCCAGAGGGCCCAGAGGCCCGTTGGCCTACAAAGTAGGCTAGGGAAGTTCCGAGCGCCGGCCCCGCCCCAGGCCTGGCTCCCGGGATGCTCGTCAATGCAAGTACAAAGTACTTGAGGGGGCCGTGAGTGAGAACTTAATTAAATCTGTAGCTACCCTCTTACTGCGCCGATGTTGTACAAGTGCGTTGCAAGGCGGCCGCCCAAGACAATTGTGAAGGCACCAAGACAATCTATGTGCTCACCGAACCTGCTGGTTTCTCCGTATCCCGAAATTGAAGAACACAATTGCACAAGAATGAAAACGCCAATATACAAATACTTCGGTGAGTAACTGCTCACATGCCTCTCGTTTCCAGGCTGTGTCTCTTGTAATACTCACCTTGGGTATTCCCAGAGCACAAATTTGGATGCCCGTGCTAGAACAGATTATTGTTGTTGAACTCTAATATAAAGCGCTTTCGTGAGCCCTCTTCTTATATCTGACCGGTTCTCTCCCAAGATGCCTTACCTCCGGTACGAGACAGCCCCTCCTCCAGGGATGACTTCCTGGGATGACCTTCTCCTGCTTGTCATGGCTTACTTCATCCATCGACATGGTGTGGAGATATTAGTGCAAGGCTGTACGTTTCTCGAACTTGTTGTCCACAATTGCTCTGCCATTTAAGGTCAGCCCTGTCATGGCGAAGGATAGATAGGCCTGATAGACTGACACATTCTCAGTCTGAGGTGCCACTGTCCCGCTCAGCCTAAATGAGATGAGCTGAGGGCTGCGGATATATTTTGTATGCCCATGTCGTAGTGCTAGTCTCTTGGTGATCCTCCCATTGAAACACTGATAATCGTCGTCCCCACCTGACGTCAGCAAAATTTTTGGCGGGGAAGTGCAGTCTGCAGTGGCAGGTTGATGATGTATTACTAAGTCAGTCCGCAGGGTATCTCACATACTAGGTCGTATCATATAACAACGGCCGAACCGGATTACCGTCATACACTCTGCCCGGCAAGAGGTGAAGACCCCCCCCCCCAAAGTCGTGATCCTCTGTTTCTTCGCAACTGGCCTCCGTACACACATCTCATCTTCTTCCCTTACGCGGTGAATGAGTTCCCTTCGCGCACTGCAGCGACTGAGACTGCAAGCATCCCTCTTCACCAAGTCACCTACTACATCAGGCCCATGTACGTCTCTAACGCCCGCTGGGAATCTGTCGGAGGCGGATGTGGGCATCGTTATGATATCGACTTGACTGACTTGTCACAGCCCTTGCATCAAGGCTCTTTGCAACCATGGCTTCCAAGACAGATACCAATACTTACAAGTTCAACCACTCGATGTAAGTCAAACACCGCGCCAGCGACTTTGACCTTGCATTGAGTCTTATACTCACTTCCCGCTTGGGCAGGATTCGGGTGAAAGACCCCAAAGCGTCTGTCAAGTTTTATGAACATCTCGGCATGACCGTCGTCAAGAAGCTCGAGTTCCCAGACAACAAGTTCGACCTGTATTTCCTGGGCTACGACTCCCCCCAAGCCCTCTCCCACGGAAACAGCACCTTTGACAGGGAGGGCCTCATCGAATTGACGTGCGTCTCATGATTTCTTCCACCGCTGAACCCCCCCCCCCCCGCATCTGAGGGATGCCTCGAGATCACCTTTGATGTTCTAACGATCGCGCAGACACAACTATGGCACGGAGAACGACCCAGAATACAAGGTCAATAACGGTAATACTGAACCTCATCGTGGCTTCGGACATACTTGTATTAGCGTCGACAACATCCAAGCAGCGTGTCAGAGGATCGAGGACGCCGGGTACAAGTTCCAGAAGAAGCTCACCGACGGCAAGATGCGCAACATCGCCTTTGCACTGGATCCCGACGGCTACTGTGAGCTTTCCCTCCCCTCTTCAAGTCCGGGACCACGGCATCACTGACTGCCCGCAGGGGTTGAGATTATCGGCCGGAAACCTCTTGAAGAGACCGAGAGCGTCAAGGAGACAGATGTCTCCACCTACCTGATGAACCACACTATGATCCGGGTAAAGGACGCACAAAAGTCGCTCAAGTTCTACCAGGACGTCATGGGAATGAGCCTCATGCGAGAAGGTGGCAACCCGGCCGGTGGATTCACTCTGTATTTCCTGGGCTATTCGGGCAAACAGGGCTTGCCGAAAGACGGCAAGACGGCGGATCGTGAGGGCCTGCTCGAATTGACGTGGAACCATGGTACCGAGAAGGATGAGAGTTTCACCTACCACAACGGCAACGATCAGCCGCAGGGTTTTGGTCACATCTGTATGTTGAATTACTCTGTGCCGTCTGGAACTGATACTAACATGAACCACCTCGCTCTTAGGCGTGACCGTCGACAACATTGACGCCGCGTGCGAGCGTTTCGAAAGCCTCAACGTGAACTGGAAGAAGAGGCTGACCGACGGACGCATGAAGAATGTTGCTTTCGTACTTGACCCCGATGGCTACTGGATCGAGGTCGTTCAGAACGAGAAGCTTGCCGGCAAGGACAACTTCTAAGCCGTGACAAGCGTTGACACCCTGGCTCGCTCCTTGGCTGTGGCGATTCTGCAGAATGATCTTGTGAGGGCGACACGGGACGCTGTACATAAACATGCGAAGGTCTCGCTGCGAATCAGATTGTCGGAATATCTCCTCCTCCCACATTGGGTGACTTTTGGGATTCTGTGAGGTGCAGTTTCCACCGCCAAATTCTCATTTGGCGGTGAGATTCGAACTTGACTGAGCCACCGCAAGAAGGGCTGGCATGCTGTTAAGCGACTGAAAATACGCCTCGCTCGCGGACCATTCAAGCGCAAGGGTGTCTACCGCCAAATTGGATGGTGTCCACTTGTGAAAGTCAATCTAAAATGGCTCTCGGTGGGTTTCTCTTACTTTAATACGGCGGTATGCCATGCGTGCAAGCTTTTATTTCGCCAACCTAAACCTGTGCCCATTCCAGAAGTGCAGGATGCCCGGGCCAGTGCTAGGTAGTGTCGAGGTACTTCGTAGACCGATCTGGTCGTTCCACGCTGACTTGCATTAGCTCCCTGTTTCCCCACGGGGCGCCGCGCTTAATGTTGTCACACGAAGCTGGGGAAGGGAGGGGTCTTTATGCCGGGGCGGGAGACGGATCAGATGATGGCCTGGGAATGAATGGCCCTAGGGCGAGCAGGGCGGGATGGGACATTCAGCTTCATGCATCCCCATAGGCTCACGCCCCGAGGGCGCAACGCCGGCCTCGCACACTGCGCACACTGTACATGCACGTCTTCGTTGGCCGAGTTGCTTCTTGCGCGAGGGACGTCGCTGGACGGAGGAGCATGTGAACAATTGCCTGTCAAGTCAAGCCTGTTAACAACCCCCAGGGACGTTTCTGCTTCTTATTATTTCGCTGGATCCTTCTTCGCATACTTGTGAAAGTGTGACCGGCAGCAATTCCGCAAGCCAGGACAACCTAAGTAGCTGGTCTTCTCTGTCGGAACGAGCGGGTCCTCTCTTATTCCCTCAACATCGTTGTCAACATGGCTCCGACCGCCCTTACAGAATCGTCCAACGCTTCATCTGTCGACGAGACTGCGCCTCGTATCCTCGTCCCTGAGCGACTGTCCCCAGATGGCCTCACTCTACTCACCGAGGCCGGCTTCGAGGTCGACAACCGGCCCGGCCTCACGGCCCAGGAGCTCCTGGCTGCCATTCCCTCCTACCACGCCCTCATCGTCAGGTCAGAGACCAAAGTCACGTCTGAAGTCTTGTCTGCAGGCGCGAAGCTCAAGGTCGTCGCCCGTGCTGGCGTGGGCGTGGATAATATCGACATCAAGGCGGCTACTTCTCAAGGGATCATCGTAGTAAACTCCCCCGCCGGAAACATCGTCGCCGCCGCGGAGCACACCGTGGCCCTTCTCCTCGCGACGGCCAGGAATGTGGGGAGTAGGTTTTCCTGGAGCAGATGATCGGAGACCGTAGCTACAAAGGACTGCCTTATGTTGATATATGCTGACGGCTACATTCCAGGGGCGGACGCCACCGTCAAGGCCAAAAAATGGGAGAGGAGCAAGCTGGTCGGCATCGAGGTCGGCAACAAGACGCTGGGGCTCGTGGGTCTAGGCAAGGTCGGGATGAAGGTTGCGAGGATGGCCATCGGTTTGGGTATGCGCGTCGTTGCGGTAGATCCCTTCATGAGCGCCGACGTCGCGAAGCAGAACGGCGTCGAAATGGTGGGAGCCCTGCAGGACCTGCTCCCGCGGGTCGACTTCCTGACGATTCATACCCCGCTGCTGGCGAGTACTCTCAATCTCCTCGGCGAGAAGGAGTTTCAGACCATGAAGAAGACGGCTAGGGTGCTGAATGTCGCTCGAGGCGGGATCTACAATGAAGAGGCTCTCATCAAAGCCCTAGACGAGGGGTGGATCGCAGGTGCGGGCATCGACGTCTTTACGAGTGAGCCGCCTGAGCCTGGCTCGGTAGCCGAAAGGCTTGCTTCACACCCCAAGGTCGTTGTAAGTGGGATTCTTGCTCTTCTTCTCCCTGACTATGATCTCAAGGAGCAATGTTGGACTGTCTGACAACGGCCGCCAGTCCACGCCTCATCTTGGAGCGTCCACGGTCGAGGCCCAAGAGAACGTCTCGCTGGACGTGTGTACCCAGGTCGGCGAGATCCTGCGTGGCGGTTTCCCGAAAGCCGCGGTGAACGCGCCTCTCATCCTGCCCGAGGAGTACCGAGAGCTGCAGCCCTTTGTGCGGCTGGTGGAGCGGATGGGCGACCTCTACACGCAGCACTTCGTCGGGGGCCGGGGCGGCATGGTCGGCGGGCGCAAGTTCGAGCTCATTTACCGCGGCAGGCTGGCGACCGTGTCTAAGACGCAGCCGCTGCTCGCGGCGCTGGTGAAGGGGCTGACCAGCAGCATCAGCGACAGCGGGGGCCGGGACGTGAACATCGTCAACGCGCAGCTCATCGCCAAGGACAAGGGCATCGCCATCAGCGAGACGCACGCCCGCGGGGGGGAAGCCGGGGGTCTGACGTACGCCAGCCTGGTGACGCTGCGCTCGTACGACGACGGCGGGGGCGGCGGCGGCCACACCCAGGGCGCCGAGCAGGTCATCGAGGGCTACGTGAGCGGGCAGGCCTTCTACATCAGCAAGCTGGACCGCTTCACGGCCAACTTCATCCCCGAGGGGACCATGATGCTGCTGCACAACTACGACGAGCCCGGCAAGATCGGCAACGTCGGCGTCATCCTGGGAAGTCACAGGGTGAACATCACCTTCATGCAGGTGGCCAGCGTGGACAGGACGGTGCTGGCCGCTGGGGACGGCGATAGCAGCGACCAGAAGAGGAAGGGGGGAAACGAGGCGTTGATGATCCTAGGCGTCGATGGTGATGTGACCCCGGAGGTTCTGCAAGCCCTGAGGCAGTCCGAGGGAATCCTCGATGTAAACCTGGTTAAGCTGTAGCGGTTGTCACACTGCGGGATGCGTATCTTTGTGGGGTCGGCAATATGAGATCATGGGGCTTCAACATTACATAGGCATTGGTGCTCAACCATAGATGGCAGTCATGTCGGAGAGGGAATCTATCAAGATTCCAAATACCCTTTGAAAGTGCGCTTTTGCACGTCCAAGTCCACAAAGGCGTCGTCGGTCTCAGACGCTAGCAAAGAGACCCATGATATCCACACTCTTGGTGCCAGTCTTGGGGCCACAACAGCCAGAAAATGCATCACTGCCCTCGTCTGAGCCAGGGTGTTGATCGGATGGTAGAACATGCATCCGCTGCACTCAAGCTCAAGCTTTCTGCATTGTATACAGCGCAGATGAGGCATCAACCTGATGACGGCCGAGACGGCCATTGTACAGATACACAGGTAATTACCACTGGCTTTGAGTGCAAACAAAGATCTTTGATAGCCAAGGGAGCTCTGCTCTGGTGGGCAGGCAACAGCGGTAAACCTGTTCATGCAGCCCACATGAATGACCATCAGAAAGAGGCCTACATATAGTAAGCCAGAGTTTTACCAAGAGAAGGTTGTCAAACAGGAAGCCACCCGTGTTTGGTAGCCTCTTGAACGTCGCTGGGTTCACGAGCGCCGCCACCAACTCGCTGCTGGCTTGCTTCGTGAGACGAATGTGGTCGATCCAGCCGGTCAGCACACGTGATTGTCATCTGTATCCTCTCAGTGCTGTAGGTCAACAGTGAAGACGCGGCTCCGGGCCGTCTTGTATGGGAGGTTATACCAGAGTAGAGCGTTTCACGGCATGATGCGGTATACCATGAGGAAGACATCGTCCCGAGGTGATGTCTCAGACGATGCAACAGATATGGGAGAAACAGATGACAGCTGAGGCCGCTCGGCGTGGTGAACAACAGAAGCAATGCCACGGCTGGCTAAGTTCGTGTTGTCGAAGTGATGGTCTGAAGCGACCACGCAGATCCCCTACCTGTACCCTGCAGCTGAGTGAACTGTATCTCGGTGCTGTCGTGCAACCGTTGAGGCCGTGAAAGGCGGGATATCGACAGTGATATGATTGTGTGAAAGGTAATTAATCTCGGCAGGGAGTGTGCCTGAATTGATGAGGCCCAGCTTGGGAAGACATCCTGGGCAACGCTTCAGTAACCAGGGTCTCGCTAACTATTCCCGCATTGTACCTGCGGCCCAGGACACCAGGACACACAGGACGTGCAAGCTCCCAATTGCGCTGGAGATAGCTCCAGGTAGCTCTACGAACCGGCAGCGCTAACGGTACTTGTGGTTGGAAACCCTGCCCCAGATGATATCATCGTTGATCCGGGCACTTTGAGCTTGCTGTGCAGCCGTCTCCAACGCGCCAGCAGTGAGCGAACACCCATCGCCCCAGTGTCGATCCACTGATGCCCACTGCGAACGGTGGGGAGGGGGGGCTTGCCGCGGATAACGCTTCTGCTGCGGAGCGCCAGTGGAGCACACAAGGATACGCATGCGCTGTTTCTCTTGGGTTCGCTGGACCTCAACCCGCCATGCCTGCAGCGCCTGGACCCCCGTTCATTGACCAAAGATATCGGGGCGCGTCGGTCTCACGATATTTTTTGCCTGTGCGTCTGTCTTACTTTCCTCGTCCTCGACCTTCCCCTCTCCTCCACGGCTCCTCTCACACAGCCACGAACCCCCTCTCGCCCCCCCCGGCCCTCGTTGGGTTCTACATACCTCGCCAGTGCTGAAGGCGAAGTAGGGGTGAGTAGATTTCAATCGAGAACGAAAAAGCAAAGCGGAGGAGGAGACAGAACAAAGAGCTGACGCTGCCCTCGTGTGCTTGCTTCCAGGAGGAAACCTCGATCTAGCTGCGCGAGCTCCTTGGATCCACCCCGTCGCCGCGCAGGCGACGACCTCACCAACCATGAGGCAACACAATACTCACAATGGTCGTCTATCTCTGGTGGCCTTTCGCCCCGCCATCCTAGCTATCTCTAAAGCTCTCTTCACCCTCGGCGCCTCGGCCGCTCCCGTCCACGTCATGGAAAAGCTCCACGACGGCAACGAGGAGGAGGACGGCACCGAGCTCTGGGTTCTCTATGTCGCCTCCATACTCCTCGTCCTCCTCGGCGGTGCCTTCGCCGGCTTGACCATCGCTCTGATGGGCCAGGACAGCATATATCTCCAGGTCATCGCCAAAGACCCGACCGATCCCCAGCAGAAGAACGCCAAGAGGGTCTTCCAGCTTCTAGAGAAGGGCAAGCACTGGGTTCTCGTGACACTTCTCCTTAGTAATGTGATCGTCAATGAGACCCTACCTGTTGTGCTTGATCGCTGCCTAGGAGGTGGTGTTGCTGCCGTCATCGGATCTACTGTCCTCATCGGTGAGTCCCCACATCCTGCCGCTGCTTACTAGGAGACAAGAGGATGCTTTTGGAGGGAGCTTGGGTCTTGTCTATCATGGGCTCCGTCACCGCGTCGTACCTGTGCTGACACATCCCTCTGCTACCATTCAGTCATTTTTGGCGAGGTCGTTCCACAATCTGTCTGCGTCCGATACGGTCTGGCCATCGGTGGCTACATGTCCAAGCCGGTCCTGTTGCTCATGTACCTCATGGCTCCCGTAGCCTGGCCTACCGCGAAGCTGCTCGACTGGGCTCTTGGCGAAGATCACGGCACCGTCTACAAGAAGAGCGGCCTCAAGACTCTTGTCACCCTGCACCGTACTTTGGGAGACGTCTCCGAGCGACTGAATCAGGATGAGGTCACCATCATCGCCGCCGTTCTCGATCTCAAGGGAAAACCTGTGCACGCGGTCATGACACCGATGGACGACGTCTTCGTCATGTCCGAGGATACGGTGCTCGACCAGGAGACCATCGACATGATGCTGTCTGCTGGCTACTCTCGCATACCTATTCACGAGTCCGGGAATCTCACCAACTTCATAGGCATGCTGTTGGTCAAGATTCTCATCACATACGACCCAGAAGACTGCAAGAAGGTCAGAGACTTTGCACTGGCCACCCTGCCCGAGACACGGCCCGAGACGAGCTGTCTGGACATCATCAACTTCTTCCAGGAGGGCAAGTCGCACATGGTCTTGGTATCGGAGTCGCCAGGCGACGCTTACGGTGCCATCGGCGTTGTTACCCTCGAGGATGTCATTGAGGAACTGATCGGAGAGTAAGTGCAGTGGGCATGATTACATGTGAATCTTGAGTATTTGGATGTCTTGTTGATGGCTAACAACTTCTTTGCAGAGAGATTATTGACGAGTCGGACGTCTACATTGATGTGCACAAGGCCATTCGCCGGATGGCCCCAGCTCCCAAGGCTCGGTACCAGCGCCGGTTGTCTCAAGGTGGCCGACCCGCACTCAATGGCGCGGACGCCAAATCGAGCGAGGACACGAAGCTCGCAGAAGAAGATCGTGCTGAGGGTGATGGAGACCAGAACAGGCGACTCAATGCTGCAGCCGAAATCGGTGAAGTCCGTGACAGATCCGGTAGTCCCATGACGAGCACGCTCTTGTTACGACGGAGCTCGACCGGGCTTGACGGCAGGACGGAGAGCGTGCCGGTTAGAGCCCATTTCGACGATATCAAGCAACACCTGAAGCACCTCGGCCCATCGAATCGGGCCTCGAACCCAAAGACCACGCGATCGACAACCGTCAAGATCAAACCTGGTGTTGTTGTGCACGAGCAACCACAGCAGCCTCCGTCAGTTCCTGTCGCGGAAGCAGTCATACCTGAAGTTCCGAATGATGAGGAGGGCGGCGAGACGGCCTCGCTACTCAAGAGTGGCAAGGATGGTGTACAAGCATTGGCTCAGAGTTATGGAGCAATCGGAGCAGGGCCCCTTCCGAGACCTATCACGCCCAAGGTCCAGACCGAGGAGGTACACAAAGAAGATGAAGCAACGCAGACCTCAGCACCCGCCAGCACGGCGGACCTTACGGCGGTTGCATCGCCCGAAGCGGAGCTGCGGCCACAAAAGTCCAACTCGGGCAGCGAGGGTGAGCGTGTCGAGCCAAATAGCCCGTACAGGCACAGGACGGGAATATTCGCCCGCAGTGGTAGCATCACGGAGCAGGTTGTAGAGACCCGGGGCATCAAGAAGACGGTGCTCGAGACTACCAGTTCGAACGACGAGGAGGAGGACACCCAGCACCGTCAGCTGGGTAGTCGTTCAAACCTCAGCCTGCCTTCCGGAGCAGCAGCACTATCTCCCGTAGCCGCTGAGGACGAAGAACCCTCCAGCGCCACCCCAACAACGCCACTCGAGCCGACTGAAGGTGCTGCGGGTGCTGCGGGTGGCAGCTCAGAAGCTGCGGATACAGGCAACCAGAACGGAGGCGGCAACGGCAACGGAGGCGGCAGCAAGAAGAAGACGCGCAGAAAGAAGAGGAAGGGCAAGTCTTAGAGCGACTTGTTGTTGTTGCCCCTTTGGTGATATTCCCTTTCCACTTGTACCATTTTGGGCGTTGTCTGCTATTTCTTTGCCCGGGGACAACAGTTACATACAGTCTGAGTCCGGGCGAGAGGGGAGGGGTGTTTGCATGATTGCACACAAGATATCATGTATCAATAGCAAACGTCTTAGGGAGTTGGCAACAATTGCATTCATACATTCTGCACCTTGACCTCGGGCCCTCTACAACTGGGCCGTGTGTTGAGGCTTTGCTGTATTATGTATCACTCTTGTTGCAGTCTGACTGAAACCCATCCAAGATAAAAAGATCGGCTCCGATGTTCAGACCCGCCCTTGCATCGAGTCCACAGCTTTAGTTGAGCCAACTGCCACATTTCATGCCGCTCTCACTAGTTGTATGTGCATGCTCATCTAGTGACCAGAAGCGGAAGTGTGTCATTCTCCGCAGCTAAGCCTCTCTCGCTCCTGCGAGCCAGTGTATCTAGTGGTGGAAGTTCTTGCCCTGGTAGCCCTTGGGTGAGAGCGTCACGTTGTACTCGAGGTCGAGCTCTGCCTTGGGGTCGTTCTTGGAAGGTTGAAAATCCAAGATCAAGTCATCCTTGACGGCGAACACGGTGTCCGTGGCTCTGATTATCGAGGGGAATATAGTCAGCACTCCTTGCAGATTTCACGCAGGAACTTACAACAGCAAACGCAGGGGAGGGAGACGCACAGCCAAGGGTCGGCACGAGGATACAGTTGCGTTGTGCAGCCGTTGAAGTCAGGGTGCGTGACCTAGGGCGGCGGCATCATCATCATCAGCATCATCATCAGCGAGACACACAAGTCTACACATCCACCCAGCAGCGCCTATACAAGGTCTCACAACAGAAGAAACACCAACCAACATACCATGATGTGGATATGAGCCGGCCTCATCGGGTGCCGGTCCATCAGGTTCAACAGCTGGAAACTGGGCCCGTCCTGGGGCAGGCTGTACGCCGTCGGGTGCAGGCAGTAGAACCAGTACTTTCCGTGCTCGTCGGCGCGGAACTTGCCCCGCAGGTTGTTGGGCGTCTGGTTCTCCGGGTCCTGGAAGTCGTACTTGCCGTTGGCGCTCGCCTGCCAGATGTCCAAGACGGCGCCCGGGATCCCCCTGCCCTCCAGGTCGGCGATGGTGCCGTGCATGAGCGTCACCTTGGCGCCCTGGGGCGGCGGGTCCACGACGATGCTGCCGCCCAGCTCGCGGAAGGGCGCGTCGGGCGACCAGAAGGGCCCCAGGATGGACGAGGAGGTCGGGTCCTGGCCCGTCTCGGAGACGACCCTGTGAGCGATCTCGTCCACCAGGCTGTCGAGTTTATGTTGTCGTCAGTGAGGGTCAGAAGTAGTAGTAAGTAAGTAGTAATAGACGTATACCTGAGAGGAGCGGGGGCCCGGGCACGAGGGCAAAGAAGAGAGGGAGAACACGTACGACTCGAGGCCTAGGATGTCGGATAACCTGTGCGCCTCGTTCCGCGTCCCGTTGGACTCCTTGTAGATGGCGCCCACGGCGTTGATGTAGTGCACGCCCGCCATCCACTCGTCGATGGTCAGCTCGGTCTCGCGGGCAAAGTCGTGGATGTGCCGGATCAGCGAGCTCATGAGCTCGCGGTTCCGCGGGGTCGTCTTGGGCCCCATCGTGTCGACGACCTTCTCGGTGAACTCCGGGTCAAACCGGTGGGTCGTGACAGGACCGGTGTTGCCGTTGGACGCCATACTGTGTGCTGTGTTCTTCCGTATACTATATATTGAGCTGTTCTGCGTCGATGTTGAGTGACTTCTCTACGACTGAAGGCTGTAAGGGGCTAGTCAATAATATAATGTGGTGCCCGAGAGACTGTGTGAGAAGGAGCGTGGTTGATTTTTGATAAAACGGCGGCAAAAGCCATCAAGTATATAGTCCAGCCCACGAGTTCCCCAAAATGCGCCTCGCAAAGCCGGACTCACTCTAGGAGAGAGAACAAGCTGCTGGGAGACCGGCTTGCGTATGACCTGGCCTGCCATGCGGCTGGGCCGGTCAATGATGAATGAGCGATGAACAGCCATGCTAGGTATCACACGGGTCTCAGGGGTCCCCGCACCTCGGCAAGATGCTACAAGGAAATGACGAATGGTAGCGGCGGCATTGGTCAATGGTAGAGGGAATCGGGAGGCAACTCGAGCGTTCAAGAACGGAAGTGGTGCCGTCCCCAACTCCCGCGGTCTCGAGCCGGCAACCCTTCTGTCTGCGCCGTGTGCTAGGGACCGGAGTAAGGACTCCTCGGGGGATTCAACTCCTTCTGGGACGCGCTTATCTCTGTGCCGATGTTTCTTCAACTGCTGGAGAAGAAGGGGGAAAAGGGAGAAAGGAAAGGGTAAGAAGGTTTATTTTGAGACGTTGGCTATATATCTGCATCGCTCCCTGCTTGTGTATACGTATAGTTACTATGCACAAAGTATATGGCGCGTCCGTGTAAGCCTGATCTGGGGAAAACCCCAGCCCATCTCCACAACCCGCAACGCGGGGCATTAACATGGTTCAGCAAGTCTCACTGGGAACTCTGTTAGTGCACCCGAGGAGGTGGGGGGGGGGGGGGCTCGGGTGAGCCTTTAGCCATCATCAATCCAGCGGATATTCCGAGCCCTTCAGTCACGCCTTTGCGGCACAAGAGAGTTGAACAGCAGGGCTATTAACAGAGCAAGTGACTTTTGTTGATATTTTTTTTGCAATGACACATCAGGGTTGTGTTCAGTCACTTCATCCTGCACTCAATTCGGCTTTGCTATCCGTGAGGCTCCCGACGAGGAGGACTTTGACGACCGCGAGCGTGAAACTGGCGCGTTTGAACGTTCATCCTGCTGCCCCCCACAACCTCGTGGTCTGCAGGGGTAGCTGTCCGGGAGCTTGTGAAGGTCGTCGGATTATAAGAATAGGGACCGGAATCTTGGGGCGGTAGACGCGCGGGTGAACCTTTTCGATACTTGCGGAACTCAATATACTTACAGACAGTCCACGAGCTTCGAGCCTTTCGCATGTTTCTACGTCTTCGGACATCGAGTATCTCAATTTGATCCGTGTCGTTCTGTCCCCAGACATCCACCAGAGTGAATAGACTCGCCCGTCACCTCTCCGGCACCACCCGCCGACGTCACCAGCCTTGTCTGAGGACACCGGCCGCCTCAAAGATGGGACTGCACCACCTGATGATAGGCACCTGGACGCCTCCGGGTGCCATCTTCACCGTCCAGTTCGACGATGAGAAGCTGGAGCTGAAGCTCATCAAGAAGACCGAGATACCCGAGGACGAGCCTATATCATGGATGACCTTCGACGTGAGCCCCGCCGGGTGATGACCTACACACACACACACACACACACACATGTACTCTGATGGGCATCGGACTCAGGGGCTAACATCGACACCCGTCTCTGCACAGCACAACAAGAAGAATCTCTATGGCTCCGCCATGAAGAAATGGTCCAGCTTTGCCGTCAAGTCGCCCACCGAGATCGTCCATGAGGCCTCACATCCCATAGGCGGCGACCCCAAGGCCAACGATGCCTCCGCCAACACCCGCGCCATCTTCCTCCTCGCCGCGCGCCAACCCCCCTACGCGGTCTACGCCAACCCCTTTTACCACCACGCCGGCTACGGCAACGTCTTCACCGTCAGCGACACGGGCGCGCTGGCCCAAAACACCCAGAACTACCCCTACCAGCCCGACACGGGCATCCACGGCATGGTCTTCGACCCGGCCGAGACCTACCTCTACTCGGCCGACCTGACGGCCAACAAGCTGTGGACCCACCGCAAGAACGCCGACGGCTCCGTCGAGCTGGTCGGGTCCCTCGACGCCCCGGACCCCGGGGACCACCCGCGCTGGGTCGCCATCCACCCCACGGGCCGGTACCTGTACGCGCTCATGGAGGCCGGCAACCGGCTGTGCGAGTACGTCGTCGACCCGGCGACGCACCTGCCCGTCTACACCCACCACAGCTACCCGCTGATCCCGCCGGGCGTCCCCGCGCGCGACCGGGCCACCGGCAAGGGCCTGTACCGCTCCGACGTGTGCGCCCTCAGCTTCTCGGGGGGGTACCTGTTCGCCACGGCGCGCGCCAACAGCTTCGACCTGACGGGGTACGTCGCCGCGTTCAGGCTGCGCGCGTGCGGCAGCATCGAGAGGCAGATCTGCCTCAACCCCACGCCCACGAGCGGCGGCCACTCCAACGCCGTCGCCCCTTGCGACTGGAGCGACGAGTGGCTCGCCATCACCGACGACCAGGAGGGCTGGGTCGAGATCTACAGGTGGAAGGACGAGTTCCTGGCCCGCGTGGCGAGGTGTCGCATTCAGGAGCCTGGGTTTGGAATGAACGCCATCTGGTACGACTGATTCGAGATGGCAGTATTTATAGCTGACGTAGAGAGTCGATCGCCCAACGTGCTGGGGGATCTGAATACCGGTTGGCACCATGGGATATGGCCTCTTCCATGCTGAGCCCAAGAACGTCTTGTGAGCTGAGGAGTACGACTGTTGCAAGGCCAAAGGAACCGCTTGAATGCCTGATCACTCAGGATGCAAGTCGCATCACAAGGCCTCTTGACCCAGGTCCGCAAAGTATCCTTACTGTAGGCTTGCAGTCGTTGCTTTTCCAAGACTGGCTTGGCCACTATTCGAGATCCCGTCAATGCACACAGTACAGCTTCCTACTTGGCACGAGCTTTGCAGTGACGATAAGCACGAAGTCGACATTGCGGCTCGACATAGCACCTAGACCCCGCTTCGACAGGATTCAAAAGCTGCATTACCCATGAAGGGATAGGAAGCCAGGCGACAGCGGAGGCTTTGCATTTGTGCTGGTCCACATGGTGATCTGGGCAGGTGGAAAGTATGAGACGAGACGCGCGGAGTATCTAGATAGTAATCATCTCATCTAGCGAAGTCGAGAGTTACGTTGATCCTAAGGTATCGTGAATTGTATTCACATGGCCACGTGACTTGATAGTAGATAGTGCTTCATCGACAGCTTGGATCACAAGCCGATAGATTTGAGCGTGTTCCAGACCGGGCACTCTCCATGGTATCCTACTATATGTCTACATTGAACGCCGGCCGCGAACGTGGTGGGTTGCTCATGCGGTCATCACCGACCTGCAGAAAAGCACGCATGAGCAGAGCTCTAGATCACAGAACTGACCCCAGGAGGTGCTTTTGCGGATCCTGCAAGCCACCATTAGAAAGATTCTTCTGGTTCAGAGAAGACCACATAGGAACCCAGACCCGCACTGGGGACGACTGCTACTTGCCGAAACCCCGAGGCATCATTGCCGCTTGTTCTATCATCTACGGCAGGTATACAGCAATTCATTCTCGATGATTCAATCCCCTGAGCAAGCACACGAGAGACGGAATTGTGCTCGAGAGGCCTGGCAAACAATCGCGGACAGCTCGGCGAAGGTCTCGACCGAGAGCTTCATGAGACTCACTTCAGCACTCAAGGGGAACCTGTTGGAGTCGTTGGCCGTAGCTACGTGTGAGTCCGCGTGTTTAGGTCAGACCTGGATTGCCGCGCAGTTGAACACCACATGCCCACAGGGCGGACACGCGTTGCTGATTACCGGCCCCGTAGCTGACTTGCCGTGCATCTGAATGGTCACCGGGCCAGTCCTACCGCCTAGTGGCACTTGAAAGAACGAGAGAAAACCATGCCGCTGGTGGTTCGTCTTAAAGTCCTGCGAGGAGTCACCAATGCTGATGATGATGACCGAGGTGGGCTCCTTGGTGATTGTCATGACCGAAACGACGTCTCTGGCTCCCTGGCTGGCTGATTGACAACCACCTTGGCCCCATACAGTACCTACATCGCGCGAAAAGGAGAATTTCAAGTCAGACCCCTACGCTGTGACAGCAAGACGAGGAGGGGTGCGACGCGACTTACCGCCATCCGGGCCAGATCCGGCCGGCGTCGTCCGGTACCAGGCGATCGCACAATCCTCGAAGTCGACATGGCTGCTCCCGGCCTTGTACGCCTTGATGAAGAAGGGCAGCGTCGCTCGAAACGCCGCGTGCGAGTACTCGGAGACGTACGTGTCTGCGCCGGGCACGACCTGCGACGGACGTTGCGGGTCGCAGATGTAGCTGGACTCGCCGTAATCATTCCCTGAGGGGAGGCTGTCAGTGTCTCGCCCCACCTGGAGACGTTGGTTGGCGTGGCCGAAGCCCGCTCACAGGTTATGATCTGGACAAAGTCCGGCCTGAGCTCCAGCACGTGTGCCCACCGGTCGTACCACAGGCTCTCGCTCGATGAGTGCCAGTTCTTGTTCCACTGAGGTAGTCCTAATTTGATGATAAGTGACATCCGCTGAGAACTTGTCTCGGACAAGATACAGAACTCACTCGTGTAGAACCAAGGGCTCACGCCCATCATATAAGTCTTGCCCCGCCCACAGAGCGTCCTCATATAGGCACCGTCCTCGTCCGTCGTCATCTGCTGCTGGTCCGCACGCGGCCAGGCGCCCCACGAGAAAGCACCGTCGATGAGATCCAGTCTCTTCGCGACGCCGTGGGGGCCGAGCGAGCTCCAGTCGGGCACGAAGAACATGCCGCCGACCGCCGTGCGCACCGTCGCCCAGTTCCGGGCCCAGCCGGGGCCCTCGAAGGTCGACACGAAGGGGAGCCCGTCGACGGTGTAGTAGGCGGGCGCGTCCTTGAACTCGTTCAGGACGCCCACGACCTGCTCGACGGCCCACTCCCCCGCGGCCATGTCGAACGACAGGAAGAGCACAAAGTCGCGACGCTCCCCCTCCTCCCCGTGGAGGTCCGAGGCGGCGGCGAACGCCCGGCGCAGCTGCGTCAGCGTGTAGGGATCCGCCGGGCCGATGTTGAGCGCGAAGCCGTCGATGCATGCGGCGTGCGCCGTGCGGATCTCCTCGGCCCATTCCCCCTGGGTCTGGCCGTCCGAGATGCCGATCTGACAGGCAAGTCAGGAACTATCAAGGTCGGTTGAGAAGAAGAGATTGGGGCTGGTGGGGGGGGGGGGGGCAATGCCTACCATGTAGTGCGCAAAGACCATTCGTTCTTCGCATTTTTGACGTCAACGCTAGAAACCTTTGGCTAGGGCGATACGAAGGGCTTAGGGGTGAACACACCTGGACCTGGTCGCTCATGGTGATGGTGTTTATGTCTCCTGTGGAGGATGTTTCGAGCAAAGGCTCGCATTCTCCCTTGCGATGCAGAGTGATCCAGCAAGATGGTCCTTGTGTGAGTCGGGTTGCTAAGTATCTCCAGATCGAGGAGCTTGGCAGCCGTTGAGCGCGGGAGGTGATGATGTCGCCAGGTCATGACTTGCTGTCCCACCCTGCGGTGACATGAAGTGAAGAAAAAACGGGTCTTCCGCTTGTTACGAGCCAATCATGATCACGAGTATAGAAGTATATATTGTCGTGAGAGTCGTGTGTGCAGCGATGGTCACATCTGGGACCTAGCTAGCGGCAAGGCACCTGTCAATCATAGGCACTTGAGACTGGGAAGACCACGCGCTGCATCATTGTAGACCATGCTGGTACTAGACTAAACAAATAGAACAGACCGAATATAACGGGTTACCCTCGTGACGCCAGTTTCCTGCGGACCAAAAACAACCTCACCAACTCCATGCGAATCCTCAAAATGCTTGTCGACTGTGGCCACAACCTGACTTTTCGAAATCATCCCGCCATGACCTTCAGGTCGGACGCGACGTCCAGATAATCCCAAGACTCCGTGCCACCGTCCGTGATCACCAGAAACTGCACCAACCAATGTAGTGCTGACACAGGTTTTCCAATTTGGTCGCCTCGACGATGAGCTTGTCGACCTGCGTAAGGACGTCCAGCTCCTCGCCCGCCTTGAAGTCCTTGCCGGTCAGCTTCTGCGATACCCTGTCCAAGACCTCCAGTGCGCGGGCGTTCTGCATCTCGGTCGGATCTTGGTTCTGTTGGCCGTTGATGCCATTGGCACCTCCATTCATGTCCAAACTCGGCGGTGGGCCAGCGGAGGAGTTGGTGCGAGCCCGCATCCTTGCGCCTGGAGGACCACCCGGAAGAGCTCCATCGGCGGTGCCAACAGCTGCCTGCGCGGCGCGCAGAGCAGCAGGATCGGCGTCGAGAATGGATGCACGACGTCCTCTGTTTGCCTGTGGGCCAGCGAGGGCTTCTTCTCTCTCGGACGCGAAGTTGGGTCCCGCGGGGCTCGCGGCACTGGTCAAGCGCCACGTCAAGAGAGGGTCGTGGATGAACTATGCCAACAGCAGATTAGCAAACATTTCAAGCCGGAATACTTGAACAAAGACACTAGAACATACCGCTTCCAGAACCGCCATTACGCTTTCCTTGTTGTCACGGAGGACCCTCATGACATGCTCGCAAGTTATGCGGAAGCTGCCTTCGATGTTGGATACCTCCATGGCGTACGTGAGCATGCGAGTGAGGCGGAATGGTACCCTCTCGGGATACTTCTCTCGCTTCATGGCCACTTCAAAGCAGTCACCGAAATCAATGTGGATGATCTTGCCCGTGATTCGGTCCAGCATCAAGTTCGAAGGATGACGATCGCCAAGACCCAGAATGTAGCCCACCATGCTCATGACGCCGAGACTGCGAGTATAGTTGGTGCGCCGCTCTAGCCAGGCCTCGGAGCTCTTGCTCTTCAACCACAACACACGATACAGATCCTGGCCCGTGGTGTTGTCAAGTGCGTACCCAAATACCTCGACCTTCTGCATGAGGGTCAGGTTATCATAATCGGGCGCCATCTGCAGCATGATGCGGTGTTCGATATTGAGAAGAATCTTGCGGCTCTCTCGGTACTCCCTGATCAGCATGTGCACTGTGTCGCTGTTGGGGACCCAGCCCAGCAGACCAGAGCTATGGCTCAGTGGGATAGCTGGATACCTCTGGATGTTCAAGTGCCGCTTGTAGCATTCGGAGTCGTTCGCAAGCAGGGTGTTGCACAGACCGAAGAGTTGCATGACACGTTCGTCTTGACGAATATCCTCGTGGCCCTTGAGGAGGAAGGTGTATGGTACGCCGTCGCTGCCATTGACGTTCAACTTTCGTGGGCGTTGCTTGCTGCTGATAACACTGAACGTCGAGTCGAAGGACACGATGCGCACGATAGATTGGCCGCTCTTGTATGTGCCGGGAACTGCGAGGTCCAGGTCTCTGGCCTCGAGGAGTTTCGGTGAGCAGTACGTAAGCTCTAGGGATGTCATTTGCGGCAGCTGCCGATAGATGCGCCGATAGACTGTGTAGTAAAGATCCCAGGCTTGGTTCAGATCATTGAGATCGTGGCTGACCTCGTACTGCCGACACCACTCCCTCGCTTCTGTGAGATCACGTCCAAATGTCTGGACAAACGAGATCTCCCTGAGGGTCTCCGGACCGCGGTCCAAGAGCTGGTGCAGCGGCTCAAGAACCGCAAACATGCCCTCGATGTTATGCACAACAAAGTACAGGCGCGACGCCTCCTCGAGACCCTCGTGCCAGAGCTCATGCCACAACACTGCGACCCGAATGAGCTCGTGACTCACCAGTTCGGCCTGTTCAACGAGCTTGGCACTGTGCTGTCGCATGCTGTCCATGATTTGTGCTGCGGATCGTGAACGGCGGCTACCCTGCCATGACTTCATTGCCACTGTGAGCGGGTAGACAAGAGCTTGTGGGTGCGCTCTTCCCACATCAGCCAGCAGGTGGTGTACAGACTGCTGCACACGCTTGTTTGGCTGGTTGATGCGCGCAATGAGCTGTGGTATCACTTCGAGCCAAGTGTCGACGCTCACTCGTGTAAAGCCCTCAGTAACAGCCGCGTTGACCTCGGAGTACCCACCATGAGTGAGCCAAAGAGTCAACAAGCGAAGAGTGTCCTGCAGAGAGCTGCCTTGGGACAGAGAGATGGACTCAAAGAAGCCGTGAACAGCGGGAACGACGTGGTTGGCGACCACGTTATGATCAATACGCGCCGGAGCCCCGTCGGCTCGGGCTAGTATCGACTGTACGACCTCGAAGTTGGCCAAGGCCCATGCATGCCATGCCTTGTACCACCGGGAGTTGTACTTGGTAGCTTGCGAGTAGCAGGCCAAGATCTCCCGTACGTGCGTGTGCTGCCAGTCATCCTTATTCAGAGCGATCATCCACTCTCCTTGACGAAGGTAGCACTTTGCCAGGAGGACCGCTTCATCGCCCGACATCCTCGGCGGGTAATTTGCTGGGAGAGGCTCATGCATCGCATGGTCTGGGTACCCATAGCCGTGTGCCATGAAAGCCGCCTCGCCGTTTGCATGCTGCTGGTTCGTTGCCCGAGCAAACTCGAATGACTTTGCTGATTCTGCAGTGAACAGGGCCAGGCACCTCAGCGCCTTCTCCGACGTGTCCGAGGCTTTGTGAACGGGCTGCTGACCAAGCTCCCACTGATACTTCAACACAGCGTACACGACTTGGCTTGGGACAGTCGGTCGCGTCGTGCTACGTTCACTCCAGAACGGTATCATGGTTTCCAACGGCGCATCACTGCCAATCAGCTGTTTCAGTGACTTCTCAGCAATTCCCATTCTCCCCGACTTTCGACACAAGTTGGCGAATTTGATCCACATCTGCATATTTTCCTGGGGAGTGACGACCAGAGACCGAAGACGCAGCATTCTCTGCCAGACATCGACATATCGTTGGCAACCCTTGAGACGTGTCTCCCAAGTTTGGCGCAGGGTGGCCTGCTTTTTCTCATCAGTCTGCTTGTAGACGATGAGTTCTTCCAGCTCTGCCAGCATCTGTACTCGCACGATGACTTGATACGCCCGGTTGTATGACTCGCTGACCAGGGCACTCAGCTCCGTGTCGAGGCCTTCTCGAGCATGCTCTATATTTTGGGTGGCTTCTCGGAACTGATTGCGGTGAAGAGCCAGAATAGCACCGAAAAAGGCCCTGTCCGGCGAGAAGCGCTTCAAAGACTGGAGGTAATTGTCCATGGAATCCCACTTTCCAAGACCCCAGGCGGCCGTAGTAGCGAGTGGGGCAATTAGGCGCTGAACCTCTGGTGACGAGTTGGCCCAAGTATCGCTGGTCAATTGTCCCAAAGCGTCCCATTCTCCAAGAGCGTGTAGGCAGCGCATCTTGCCCATTACGATGTCGACCGGTACTGCCATGTCCTCGGGTATCTCGGCCTCTCGCTTGTCGTAGAAAGCCAAAGCCTCCTCCCACCTCTCGAGCTTCTCGAACCAAGTCTCGCGCAATGTGATGCCGTCCTTGTAGAGTTGTGCCTTGCGGAGGATCCCAATGGCAGCATCAGACTGTTGAAGCTGATTGTTGATGACGATCAACGCTTCCACAGCACCACTGCTCTGGTCCTGAAGGAACTCTAATTCCTTGTAGTGGAGAGCTTTTGCATAGGCATGACAACGAGCTGCTTCTCTGCCCAGCACTCGAATGTCGATGGGCAACGCTTTATCATCATGCTCCATGAACTCTGCCAGGTGAAGCAGCAGGTTCAGCAGGTCTGGGGTTACATTCTCAGACTTGATGGCATTCTCGAGATTGAGAATGAGCTCCTCTTGAAACGATTCGTAGAGATCACTCCAGCAGCTGACAAAAGCCGAGTTGAAGAGCTCTCGTGCCAGTGGCAAGTACACACTCGCCAGTTGGGCACATGCTCTCAAGGCATGATTTGGTGATTCTGTCAACAACGTAGTGCTGAACCGGCGGAGCCATTCCTGCCAATCTTCTTTTGTGGATTTGCCCCTGGTATCCCATGCCGACTTGAGATGTATCGCATTCATCTCGAGCTTTTTGGTCCCGAGATCTGCAAAAGGCGTGGCATCGACTTGATCGACGAACCGTGGCTCAGAACTCAAATCTTGTGGTAAAACACCTCCCTCTTTGAGCCGATTGACGAGCAGGTCGTAGTTGGAGTGCTGAATACCGTTATCACGCAGGATCTTGCCAACTGTGTGGGAGAAATGCAGGTAGTCGCGCCCAAGCTGCTGAATCAGCGCACAGAGCGTATCCATGGCCGCCGTGCGAAGCGCTGGGTCGTTCTCTTGCAAGATCCTCGTCAGAGGATGTATGATCTTGGCTGCGAAGTCGTTCAGGTTGACCTGGCGCGAGATTTTGCCAATGGTCTCGGTCGCTGACCGACGCAGGAAGGCCGGATTACTGGGCTTCTCAAAAGTACGCACGATCACAGGGATGATGAGGTGCATGTACTCTTCTGCGCTGGACCCGAACACCAGGAAAGCATGTAACACCTTCTCTGAAGCGATTCGTTTGGCCGACACCTCTCTCTCCAACACGCCGAGCATCAGAGGCAGCAGCCCGGCGAGGTAGACTTTGAATTCGCCTTCGAGAGACCGGGAGATTGCCTCGACAAGGGATAGAATTGTGGACTGGAGGGCAGCCGATTCGCCCCAGAATTCCTGCAGAACCTCCACGATCTCCGGTAGGAAGTTGCGGATGTGTTGTCGGACGATGCTGACCAGAGTGGCAAGCTGGTTGAAGTACGATTCTCGCCGTGAACCGCTCGTGCTGCGAATTACCATGAGGAACGCCGGGATGATGCGGTCGAGAAAGGACACGCACTCCAGACCCAGGGTGCGGAAGATGTTCATGATGGCCTCGATTACTTGTGCGTGGTAAGACACCAAGGAATTATCCTTGAGAATGTTGAGTAAGGCGTTGATTACGACTGTGGGATAGTACTCTTTGTTGGACGGCGTCAAGCCTGTCATCATCAATGACACGTCCGTCATGGCCGTAGACTCGACTCGACGTTGGATCTCAGGTGTGCGCTCTTCGACCTGCTGATACCTGTAAGGATCCAGCGCGCCGAGAATTCCGAGTAGCTTGATGGTCTCTTGACGCAGGGTTCCGGTCTGTGGCTCGCCACGGATGATATTCTGGAGAATCTCAAGCAGTTGAGGATATTCCAGGTACGGATCGATAACGTAGCCTGAATTGCTCGCCAGTTGACCAAGGGTATGGAGCGCAGCTTCCCTCTTCTGCGCCGAACTCTGGTCCTGAAGAGCCTCGATGATGATAGGCATGAGATTGTCCTTGTACGGAAGCATGTCTTCCCCACCGACAGCACACAGCTCACCCAGCGCCTTGAGTATAGTGGCCGCTACAGAAGGGGCTGGATCGCTGGCCTTGGGCAAGAGTACCTTGACCATCGCGTCCACGTACGGATGGATGATCTCTTGTGCGTTCTGGACTAGGAGTGAGAGCAGCTTGGCGCTCTCTTCCTTGTTCCTAGCCACGTCGGAGAACTCGAGTTCAGTCAACATCTGAATCAGGGTCTTGCGGAGCGACGGGGCCACGTAAGCCGGATTGAATCTCGCCAGCCTGCCGATGATGGAGATGGCAACTTCTCGGATCGGGAAGTGCTCGTCGTTCAAGGCGAAGAACAAGGTGCGGATGTTCTCAGCCTTGGAAAGATGCCTGTCGAATCGCTCATCGAGGGCGGCGAGGACTGTGCGGCGGATGTTGGGATCAAGGTCAGAGACACCGACGGTCAACAGCTTCTCGATGACCTCTCCAACAACGGCCAGGGCGTGATAGCTGGTCTGGTTCACGATAGGATCTCGAACGTAGAGTTGACAGCATGTCAGGGCCGCGGCCTCTCGAATCTCCGGGTCGTCATCTTCGACGTATTTGATGGCAACGTCGCGCACAAACTCATTTAGCACATGGCCCGAAAAGTCAAAGCTGCCTAGGGTATTGAGCGCCAGTTTGATCTCGGCCTTCCGGTGCTCATAGGCAAGCGGGTCCTTGGGATCCTTTTGGATGACGGGGACGGCCGGAAGAGTGTTGGGCTGAGGAGCGCCGAGGGGTTTGAAAGGCTGTCCGCAGAGCACCTTGCTCAGCATGTCGAGGAGCCGCTCCTGTATTGTAGCCTTGACAGGTGGTATGTAAAAGGCCATATCGACAAGAGCTTGAGTAAGCTTGGGGGTCAGTTCGCACGCAAATATAGGCCCCAGCAGCGCCTCCATGTACTTGCTCAGCGTCTGGCCGACGGCAACGGCGAGGCGACTTATGCAATCAAAGACGGGGTCTACAGAGCCTCGCTTGCGAGACTGAACGCTGAGACCCTCGCGAACATAGATGAGCACACCATCGAGGTATGGTGCGATGGCACTCTTGACAGCGTTTGCGATGTTGCCAATGGCCAGAAACGCATCATTTCGCTCTTTCTCCTTCTTCAACATGCCGGAGAGGTGGAGCATGAAAGTATGCAGCCTCGTGGTCGCAAACTCGGATGGTGCGTAGTTGGCGAGGTCGGGTATCAAAAAGACAACAGTCTTGCGGATGGTCGGGTCTCGATGATCCTTGTATCGGGATACTATGTCGCATGCCTCCTGGTAGTGTTCCTGCATGTACATACCGCCCTGCTCCAGCAGCTCCTTGAGGACAAGAAGGGATGCGTGGATCGACTCGATGGAACCGACCTTGAGACAGCCAATGGCCTCGGTGTACATCTTGTCCATCCATAACTGCTTGAGTTCCTGGTCGCGCTCACGCATGATCCGAAAGCAGGCGCTGACGGCTTCGGCGGACGTGGCGCGGATCAGATGTCGTTGATCTCGAAGGCCAGCCCACAAGAGGTCTAGAACCATGCCTACGTAGGCGTACATGAGAGTGGGTGCATTTCGGGCGAGTTCGCGGAGGACGAGGACCGCACTATATCTCCTCTCCTCGATACGATCGGACTGCAGCCACTCTAGAGCGTTCTTGGTCTCGGCCTCGACCAGCTCGGAAATGATAGATCCGCCAGGTCGACACAGCTTTCCTAGAACCTCGGCAGCGGGTCGCATTGGGTTTATGTCTTTGCCTCGTAGAACCTGACGGAGGTTCTGTGTAAAGCGGGTGTACTTGGTGGCCATGTCGATGCCGTCGAAGTCGACGAGGGTATCGACGATGTAGATGCCGCCAAGGCGCTCAGCCGTATCGCTGCCATGTATGATCAGGTTGCTGATGGCTTTCTGAACTTGGGCGAAGAAGAGGGCGAAGTGCTCCTGGGGCAGATCTGGCGTACAACGAACGGTCAGTCAGCTGAAGAGTGCATGAGCGAGTGGGGATGAGGAACGGTGCTGCGTACCGCGTTGGCAGACGGCGACGACATCTCGAAGTTTAAGGGCAAAGCGCTTGCGCTGGTCCTCGGATATAGTTCTCGACTTGATCTCCCTGATGAGGCCGTCCAAGCTCTCGAGGGCAATGTCGAGAGGGCGCGACGCCTGGGTCGCCATGTTGGGTGTGTGTTCGTGTGGAAGGTAGCGGGCCCCTTCAATGGACTCCGGAGAGGTTTATCGCATGCTTGGGTGTGGAAACGACCCAGATCTAAGCGGAAATCATGGACTGGCTTGAATGGAAGAGGTCCTGCCCGTCAGTCGTCAGCGAAGCTCGTGGGATGAGCTGCAGTATTGTGGGCGACTCGAGGTGAAAGGCACGTTTGAGAGGTCCGAAGTAAAGGTGGCGCTTCTCGAAGGGAACGCAGAGTCGCAAAGCGGTGTCCAATGGTTCAATGCAGTGATAGTACGCGCTGCTGTCGTTGTTGCGCAAAGTAAAAGTTTCTGAAAAGGGGAGAATCAGGGGATGTGCGCGGCTGGACTGCTGCCAGCTCGAGATGCTGCTGAATGCGAAAGCACCCTCACTTTCACCTCACCTCGCGAAGTGCATGGGAAGTCGTCACTTGTGCTGGCCGACTGGGATATCCCTGTCCTGGTCTGGCCCCCCCCCCCTTACCTCTGTACCCGGGACTGTTGAAAGTACAGTGACTTTCTTATCGTTATCGCTGGAAGCCGCCAGGAGCCGCCTCTTCGGTCAAATGCTTGCTTGTCTGTACAAGTACTCCTGTGAGCCCGTCGTCTACTTCTCGTCCACGACGTTTTGCGCCGTTTCGCAATACCCATCCTGCACGATCTCCTCCAAGCACGCATCAATCTCCCTACAAACCCCAGACTATCCGACCTCTCTATCAAGGTGTTTCAATCCGCCCAACCATGGGTAACGACGGCGGCTCGATTCCGAAGCGCCGCGAGTTGGTCAAGGAAGCCGCCCGTACACCGACCGTCAGCGAACTCAAGGCGACGGCCCTCGAGTCTCTCAGCCATGCGTGGACACGAGATCCCCTGTCTTGCGAGCTTCTCGACATGGAAAATGTTGCATCAGACTGGAGAGGCAGACTATACAACTACGAGTCCATTCTCAAGGGACTGATGCCTGCGGACGACGACGCAGACGCTGAAGAGAAGGCGAATGGAAACGACATGACTTTCTCGTCGACGGGCATCAAGAGCCTTAGAGATATCGTCAGGCTCAAGCTCAAGCGGTACAAGCCCGCCGGCTCCAAGGCCCAGGAGATCTGGGCGTGCCCCGTCAGTCTGAAGGAGCTCGGTCCTGCCACCAAGTCTGTTTACATCGTGCCTTGCGGTCACGTCTTTGCCGAAATGGCCATCAAGGAAATCACCGACCAGGAGCACATCTGCCCAGATTGCAGCGAGCCCTTTGAGGATCAAGATATTATACCCATACTACCGACGGAGGAGGCCGAGCTGGCAAGGCTGGCAAAGAGGATGGAGGATCTGCGCGCCAAGGGGCTGACACATACCAGAAAACAGGACAAGAGCTCCAAAAAGAAGAAGCGAAAGGCCGAAGACAAGGCAACGAACGGCTCGCATGGAGACAAGAATGTTCAGACGGAGTCGGAACCTCAACACAAGGCGTCCAAAAGCAAGACCTCGGACACCCGTGGTCGGTCCGGTGGCATCAACAACCCCGCGACGGCGTCCTTGACCGCCAGGGTGCTGGCGGAGCAGGAAGAGAGGAACAAGAGGCGGAAACTGGCCTCGGCCAGCGGCTGATCGATAGGTTGGCCAGACGGATTCTCCGCCTCACGAGCCGGTCAGACAAATCATGTGTTCGACTGTAATGACAAAAGATTTTGATACCCTCCACCACGCCTGCTTCGTGTCTCTGATGAATCCCATCTATGGTCTTTATTGCGGCTCCCCGGTCCTCCTTCCGCATGGCTGGTATCGCTTCCTGCAAGTGCATCAGATCTTGAATTCCCTTCGTCTAAAGTTCGTCCTTGCTCCGGACGCCTGGCTCGTGCACATCCTCACAAGCAGCCGGTGTGCCAACTTCCATCTTGTAGACACACTTCTCGGCCTCGCTCACCCTCCAGACCTCGTCGGTTTCGGCACATCCAAGCCAGACATCTGTCCGCCGCTGCGGCCCGTTCCAGCAGCTCTGCCCGTTCTCGTAGCGCATGACCATGCGTGGTCCCTTGCCAAGGCTCTTGCCGTCCAGGCGCTCCTCATCGTCGGCCGTCTCCGTGTCGATACGGACGAATTTGCCCATGTTGGTGTTGCTGTGTCCTTTCTTCGATTTCTGGCTGGTCTTACCAAGCCAGCAGACCTCATACTCGTACTCGCCACTGTCAACAGAGATGCACTTATCCTTGAGGACCCGGAAGATGTCATCGGCGCCGTAGTTCTTCTCGAGATCTTCCTGTTCCTCGCCGAGGGACCTCTCCTTTTGGGAGAGATCATCCGCAACGGCCTGAAAGGCTTCTCGTGCCGCGGTGACCAGACGAGACTCGCTGCTACCGGATGGGTTGTCGGCCAGGATGCCGTTCTCGATGAGCCAGACGCGGAAGAGGTTGAACTTGCCATGGACGAAAGATCGAATGGACTCGGGCAGATAAGCCTCGATGCTGTAGACTAAGTAAAAAGTCAGCATGTTGATTGTGTGTGCACAGAGCAGTCGCTTTCACGATGCGAATACTTACGAATATCGGTGTCTGACACTTCGCCCTCGCCAAACTCCTTCCAGTTGATACCCGAGGTCTCGCCATCCTCCTTGACAATCTCGACGATGTCAGACTCGACGAGATCGGAGGCTGGGGCGTCAGCGATCTTGGCGGCATAGTCTTCCCATCCCTTGACGGCCGCTTTGACGCCCTCGTCGTTGAAGTTGGGATTGTATTCCTCCTTGAACTTCTTGAGAATCTCCTCCAGCTCGTCGACGCGGTTCTGCAGGTCGTCGCGCTGGTCGAGGACCTTGTTGAGAGTCCCCCGAAGTTCTGAGACGCGCGCCTTGGCCAGGCCGACCAGTACGCCAAGCTGACCGCCCTGGCCTTCGGTCCGGACGACCTTGCCTCGCTCCGACTGCTCGACCTCTTGGTATTTCTTCTCGAGCTCGTCCTTCTTCTCCTGCAGACCCTTGATCTCGCCCTCGAGGGTGGTGATCCTAGCTTCCACCCTCCTCCGGAGCTCACGAGCCTCTTTGGCCATGGTCCGCCGGCGCTTGGCAGCCTTCTCCTTGGCCTGCTTGCGGGTCTCCTCCAGCTTTCTGTACTCCTTGCCGATGGAGTCGCAGCGATTCGCACATTTGATGCCGCCGACGTGGGCGTACTCCTCGCTGCCATCACAGCAGAGGTCATAGTCACACACCCCATCGTTCACAAAGACGAAGGGCACGTATGTTCCAATGTGGCCAACGTTCTCGCACCAGAAGCCGGGGAGGACATTTGTGGTATTTGTTGTGCCGCTGAAGGAGGCTGGAAGTGGTTGGGCGGGGGACAATGGGTCGAGATTGGAGCAAGCAGCAGTGCCAGGCTCGTCAGAGCCATCGGGGCAGTCACAGCTGTTGTCGTTGATCTGGGAGGGCTTCAGGACTATTGAGGGGTGGCCGATACATGTGAAGATGTCCTTGGTGGAGTAGAATTTGGCGACTGCAGCATGGTTGTATAGTGTTAGCCGGTTATCGTACAGCAGAGAGGAAGCCAATTGGTAGGTGCATGTGCTTGTCCGTCACCATCAATCATCACTTACACTCGGGGCCAACACCTCGGGGCACAGAGCTCCCAGCAGCTGCCACCGCCAGGGTGCTGGCACTCAGAAGCACCGACAAGCCTCTCTGCTGCATGATTGCATGCCACTGCCACTGCCACTCTTCAGGTACAAGACAGTGGGAATAGAGTGAGGAAGATAGCCAGCGGAAGGTATGTGTATATCTCGTCAGGAAATGGCAGGTGTGCAGTGAAATGGACGAAAGCCAAGGAGATAAATAGTCCAGCTGGCTTCAAGTTGGAGACAGTGTCATACGCTCTGTACCTCAAAGTAACTTGTAGCCGGAGGACCCATGCTCTGATGCAAGTCGGACCAATCAAAGGCCCTATTATATCCTGGGATCAGGGGTCCCCTCTGCCAGCGGCACGTTCACTCCGCCTGCCGGCTGGTCTACCTAGTGAATTTCCAGGCTTCAAAAAAGCTGCCCCTCCATCAGCACTGAGAAGAAACCAGCCAGACGAAAGAACGAACAGAGCCAGAAATAGGTTTTCTCCAAAAGAGCGCCTACAACAGACTTTGAGACTTTACGACAGCAAATCGCCGGCCATGGCGCAGCCAATAACCTCGTCGTCAAACGGTCTCCAGGAGTTGGCTTCCATCAACGACAACGCTGTTTTACTCATCCAGGAAATTGAAGGGTCGCTGAAGAACGTCGTTGACTCATACAGCGACTCTGGCCCATCCACGGATACATGGTCTGTCGCAGAGTCTTCGGCCGACCGTGGGAAGCAGTTGGACTGTCTGGCTCTGGCCCGTGACGCAGCCACGCTCATCAAGGCACACGCCACCAAGATTTCCCTCTTCATCATCAATGAGCCTTTCACGCCCTCCACCATCCGTGCTGTCACCAAGGAACTCATGCAGGGCCCGATACCAGCCCTCGCGTCCGCTGTCCAACAGTGCCACCCTGATCTCTACACCAAAATCGTCCGCCGAGACCTGGCCTGGAGGTGCTCTAGAGTGCTGAGGGAGTTGAGGGAGCTCATTCAAAGAATCCCCAAGGATGGCAAGATCCTGTCTCAGGACCAGCAGAGCGGGTCGTCTGGTGCCAAGCAGGAGAAGGGGAGCATGATCGCCACGGGCATCCTCTGGGGCGTGTGTGACGAGGTCATCAGCTTTGCTAATCTCGGTGTGGCGGGACACCTGGTCAACAGAGCTGAGCATTTTCGGGATACGCTCAAGGACGTCCTGGAGGAACTGAAGGAATGGTCTGAAGAGCAAGATACAGAGAATGACGACGACGATGACGACGAGGAAGATGAGGCCCGCCATGATGAGGTTGATGACCTCGCCGAGGATGTCAACAACACGCACATCAGCACTCAGGCCATGCTAGACGACCTCATGAACAGTCAACAAAGAATCCCACGCGAGGACCCCGAAAAGATCAGAGAACGCCTCGAATCAACCTTGCGCAGGTTGCGGCTGACTGTCCTGCTCTACCAAGCTCTCACCAAGAGGCGGCTGAAGACGCTGCCGAAGCTGCCTCCGGCCACTGGAACCGACTCCGTGCCTGTCTCCCGACTGGACGAGGTAATGCCACTGCTGAGGAGGATCACGGATCGTTTCAACAGCCTGGCCGTTGCCTTCTACGAGCTGGACTCTGCCGAAATCGACAGGCTCATGGACCAATGTTTCTTTGATGCCTTTGCCGTGTCGGAGCTGCTGGCCAAGCCTTGGAGTGGTCAAAAGGACGAGTTCACGGAATGGGCTGCCAAATTCCAGGTGGAAATTAAGAAGAGTTGATGGATCACCAGACAAGATCATTCTGCGACGAGTCGAGGCTCAGAGCCCACCCAGCCGTCTTTGGAATTTGCTGTCAGTGGGATAAACTTCTGTGGCACAATTTATTGTGGGACTATCCCGTTTGGATTTCAGAGGTTTTGGCATGTCGATAACATGGTACCCGACGCTTTGCGAGCGTGCGGTCGCCTGTCAAGCACAGCGCTGGGGACCATAGACGAGAATCTCCTACGATGGAACTTTTACTGGCGATGTACCCTGGACCTGAGTCTAACTCTCTCACTCCCTGATTAGCTGAGTGATGACCCACTGATACCAGCCTCAACGTCATTTAAATTTCCTTCGACAAGCTCCTCAAATTCCCTGAAAATAAAGAGAACCTACGTCTGAGGCTGAGTTCCTTAAAGGCCTGGCCAGAGGACTCCCCTGTGCTCCTTTGCGATGAGACCCTATCAAGCAGCTCAATGCTGGTAGGCGTCGCTCGTTGGCCACGCTTGTCCTGCGACTCCTCTTCGTTGTTGGCCAAATCGGTTGAAGTCCGCGGTATCCTCCTGCCCTTCCACGTCCCACCAAAGCCCTGAAACAGAAGGTCAATTCGCGGAAGCCTGCAGTATGATAAGAACAGCCAAGCCGTGAAGATCAAGACCGAGAGGGCCGTAAGGGTTATGATGAAGTTGTGAAACGTTAATTGGAAGGGCATGACGTTGGTCTGAGTGCTGAAAGCGGCCAGGGTCAACGATATTGGCATAAAGAGCTTCGCTCATGGTATTAGCACCGTAAATCGCCCTCCATCATGCCGAACGGTACATACGATTATCATTATTGTCAAGAGCTTCATGAACTCGGCAACGTCGTTACCCTCCAGCGACAAGTGGGTGTTCAGCTGTGATATTCATATGGAAACAGGTACATATATAGGTACAGCTAGTGTTTAGTGCACTGGCGATCGCTTTTGTTTCTATAGTTATGCGCCCTTAGTGTACCCACTCTTCCCCTAGGCTATAATATAACCTAGTGCTAGCTGAATACACTGCGCTGCTTACTTAATAAGCCCAATCTAAAAAACAACGCACTACCATCAACACTTTGCACAAAATATATAGAGAGGTTATAAGTTCAATTGCATTTTATCCAGCTTTAAGAACTCTGCCTAAAATGGGGGGTATGTAGAAATAAGTATATATATAGATACAGCTAGTGTTTAGTGCACTGGCGATTGCTTTTGTTTCTATAATTCAGTCAGTTTGAACACTATTGGCAAGCGTGCGTTGTGGGACGCTCACAGCATCCCGGTTCTCGACAAGTCTTTCTTTCAGCTTGGTCATTTCGGACAGCAGAAGTCCCAGTTCGGTAAATGTGGTCTTGATGTTCGTCACCGGTGCATTTCCATCAATGATAAGACCGAGGTTTGTCTTTTCGAATTCATCCCATACTTCAATCGTTGTCGAAAGCAAGCTCGTCAAATTCGATAACAGTGCCATCATGTCTTTGGTCCATAAGTTGTAGCTGTACTAGTGATTTCTCTTCTCTTGATGATCGACTTGGGACATCTTCCACGTATCCGGGTCTAGTCTGTAATGAGTGCATAGCAAATTAGTGCCGCATAGCTGTCTGAAATGTACAGAAATTGGTGACTTACTCCCTCACTATCTGCTTCAGAGCGTAGACAATCATGTCCCACTCTATTCGCACCTGTCTTATCCTTACTCCAATGACAAAGAGAAAGTAAGTCCTTGGCGATAGCATCGGGGTGTTGATATCACGTTCACCAAATGTAAACAGATCTGGATGATACCCCAGGTTTCCAGGGCACATGAGATCATGATTTCTCTCGATAGTCTCATCACTTCCAGCGACGAGGTCGACAAAGCCGTAAGCTGTCCAAACCCTTGAGTTTGTTGCTGGAACATTGTCTAAGATGTACACGCAAACGGATATTTGCGCCTCATGAAGAGACCCAGCACCTAGCGATGATCCTGGAAGATGACGGGGAGAGGGAGATGGTATCTCCAAAACACTTCTAAGTGGCTTTCCATCCTCCCATGTTCTATTGTCCTGAATAGGAGAACAGATATTTGCAGCGCTGTTTTTGGATATTTAAGCGCAAGCTCACTAGCGTAGCCGCTGCAGCTAATTAAACGCCGCTCTCCAATTAGATAAAAGTTTATACATTGCACCTCTGCAACCCTACCACCTATATAACCCTACCACCTATATAACCGCCCACCCCTTTAATTAACTAATATAATTATTATAACCCACGACGGTTAGGACAGATTAGCATGCAGAAAGAGTTGTAGGAAAAGGAATCTTTACCGCTATAATTTCTATACTTTGCTTATATAAACAAATTACTTATTTTATTAAACTAAAATAAGTTAGCAATAGTTATATAATCTTTAGATTATTAAGATTATAAATAACTTAGCAATAATTTAAGTAGGCTAGATTATTAAATTATTAAAATTATAGCTATAAGCTAGATAAGCTAAATAATCTAAAACTAAAGAGCTAGATATATCTTTAAATATATTTCCTATTATTAAATAAACTTAGTAAATAGCTCGTTAGTTGTTAATTTAAGTATTTACCTTTAAATAGCTTTATTGCTAGTGATTATTTGCCAGTTACTAAATAATAGTGTTTTTATTACTACGATTAGTATACTCTTTTAATCATTTCTGCTAATATAAACCCTTTAGCACTCTAAGAACCCACAGGACCCAGCAGTGATCATTATAGCTAGCATAAGACACTCTTAGCTTGTTAAAAAGCAAATAAACTAACTGCTTTAAAAAACTAAGTATATGCTTTCCTTTCAAAGAAAAAAGCTCTAATATATATATATATATGCTTCTAATAACTAAGTTTTGCATATATGCCAATATAGCTATATATATAAGCTATATTATAATAGCTTATAAATTATTGTTAATTGCTATAATAGTAATATATATCCTTTTTCAAGCCTTAGCAAAATTACTCTGCTTTTTAAATATAATAATATTAATCTTTTTTTAGCCTATAATATAAACAGCTACTTTGTTTAAAGTCTTTAGTATGCTAGCAAGACTATGTTAAAATGAAACTGCGCAAGGCTAGCTGCTGACGCTAGATTAGGCTTAGGCTATTAAGCCTAAGGTAATAAACGGCTGTTGGGTAGTTTTGCTACTCTTATAGCTATAGTAGTTTTGTTATTTTTATAATTGTAGTAGCTTTGCTATCTTTATAATTATAGTGGCTTTGCTACCTTTAGCGTTGCTAGCGATAGCTAATAGTAATAAGTAGAGATAAAACGCTTCTTTTTAAAAAGAATAGCTAAGTAGCGGTAGATAACAAAGCATATAGATAATAGAAATAAAGGCTTAAAATAAGCTAAATAAAATATATTTTAAACAGGTAAACAACAACTAAAATAGTTGTATTTAAAAAAGAGGGTAGTTATATATTTAGTTTGCGGCGGCTTAGAGAGCTAAGCCTATAGGGACTTGATTTCTAAATCAGAACTAGCAGGCATTTACGTTAGTAAATACTGCCTATAAAGACCGTGTTGCACGCTAGATAAATTTATTTCTTTTCTTTCAATCAACTACCCTTTTAACTGCTTTACTGACCCTATCTATCGTGAGGTCTAAAGTGGAACGAAGGGCTAAATATTGTGGACACACAGCATAGCACTACCTAGGTATTGACTCATACTATCGAGCTGACGTACATAAATGCCTCCAACGTGCAGCTTTGTCAAGCAGGACTGTGTCCTGCACGACACTAGACTGTGTGGTACAGATGTGGCATGGGTCTGCACCTTGTATCAGTACCTCCAGAGTCTGATTGGTATACAGTATCCTTCGACCTGGGAAACTTTGTTACACAGCTTTAAGCAATATTGCCAATGGTTTCCTGCCACACCGGTCCGGGCATCAAATTACGCCCTTGGTCTGGGTCAGTCCAGATTCGCGGCTAGAGTTGTACGCAGTGCGACCTATAAGTGCTTCCACATGCGAGTGCAGAGGTATTTGGTATGTCCGGGAGCACTGGCCAGTGTTCCCCTATCCAGCAGATTTTGTATCATTGCTCATTCCATGTGTTCAGGTAGACGATTCTACTCAATATGATTCTCTATGTTGCGCTCTGTCTGCTCGCGCCTCTGCTCGCATCTGCATTGGCTGCGGACGCCGCACCATCCCTTGTAGACAGCAACAGTCTCGCCACGAAGATCAAATCCGGTACTGACCAGCCGCAGTGCCGATGCTACCCTGGCGAACATTGCTGGCCAAGCACGGCCGAGTGGGAAGCATTCAACCGAACAATCGAGGGCCGCCTCGTGGCTACTGTTCCTATCGCCTCTCCTTGCCACTACGACAACTTCTCAACCTATGATCCTGAGGCATGCGCGTCACTGCAAGCCGCCTGGGCATATCCAGAAACGCACTACATGACATCGTCCTCTCCTATGCAGTCGTGGTTCACCAACGACAGCTGTAACCCCTTTACACCGCCGTTATCGCGCTGCGTTCTTGGCGCTTATGTCCGATATGCTGTCAACGCAACCAGCGCGGCTGACTATCACTCGACACTCGCATTTGCTCAACAAAACAATCTTCGCCTAGTAATTAGAAACACAGGCCACGATTATCTTGGTAAATCAACAGGCGCCGGATCGCTTGCGCTGTGGACGCATTTTCTGAAGGATATTCAAATCATTAATTATTACTCCTCGACAGCATATTCAGGCCCGGCTATGAGAATTGGGGCAGGTGTCCAGGCTTTCGAGGCTTACGCGGCTGCTGACGCTGCAGGACTCGCTGTCAGCGGCGGCGACTGTGAGACCGTCGGTCTGGCCGGGGGGTATACACAAGGAGGCGGACTCGGGCCCCTCGCATCTGCTTTCGGACTCGCAGCCGACCAGGTTCTCGAGTGGGAGGCCGTCACAGCATCGGGATTGCATGTAACTGCTAGTCCAACCCAGCACGAGGACCTGTATTGGGCATTATCTGGTGGCGGCGGAGGTGCCTTCGCGGCCGTGTTGTCGGTCACAGTCAGGGCGCGTCAGACAATGAAGGTCGCCGGCGCCACCCTTATGTTTTCCAATTCGAGCGAACATGGAGACAGATTTTCGACTGTCATCCAGGCTTTCTTACTTTCTCTACCAAGCCTCGCGGAGGCGGGGGTCTGGGCCAGCTTCTACATTGCTGACGGGGTGTTTTCAATGGTCCCCGCGTTTGCCCCATATCTGACCACAGCGGAGCTGCAAACCCTGCTTGATCCCACTTTGTCAGCCTTGAACAACAGCGGGATTCCTTATGGTAAGTGGCCCAGTTCGAGCCACCTGATCACAAAACACACTGACCAAAGTATAGACTATTCCATTCAAGAGGCCGACACGTTTCTTAGCGCCTACAACGCAATAGTGCCAACCAACAACGTGACCGACGCCAACCTCGGTGGCAGGCTGATTCCCAGAGAAGTATTAGAGACGCCCCAGAGTGTTGCATCGCTCTGGAATGCATTCACCGTGATTCTCGAGGCGAGCGCAGTTGTGTCCGGAATAGTCAGCAATCAAACAAATTTTCCACTTGGTGGTGTGACCAACGCTGCGAATCCTGCTTTTCGTACATCAGTCATTGACATCGTCATTGGGCTGTAGGTCTGGTCTCCTCTTCGCGTGTCAATCATAGGAGGCTAACTGTATTATTTAGGACCTATAATGACACTGACTATCTTGCCAACATTCCACTGCAGAAGCAAATCACAGACTTGCTCATCCCTGAATTGGAAAGACTGACTCCGGGTGGGGGGGCTTATCTGAACGAAGGTGATTTCAATCAGCCGGATTGGCAACAGGTTTTCTATGGTAATAATTACGCTCGTCTAAAGACTATCAAAGAGAAGTATGATCCTGATGGTCTTTTTTATGCTTTGACAGCCGTTGGAAGCGAGCAATGGGAATATCGCATGAACACTGATGGACGTCTTTGTCGAATATAATGTTGCAAAGCAAAAACCAAGAATATTAGCAAGTTTAAAATTAGGCTAATAAGTAACGACAAGAATTTGATTCCTGTGCTTATTAGATACATTTCCTATGCTTATTGCTATATATCTAAGATATATTTTAAATTTAATTAATTAAATATAAAACCTATATATTCCCTTATTAAATACACTGTTTTTTATATAATAAACATTTATTTTAATTTTATTAATAAATATTTTGCTATAAAAAGCATTATCTTTGAGAATTTAAAAAACCCTAGGGTTAGGGTTAAACTTAGCTTTACTTTTTATTATCTCGCTTAACTTAAAACGTTAAAATTTTAAAAAAAATACTATTGAAATCAGCGTCTTAGTTTTATAGTTTTATAATTTTAAATTTTCTAAAATAAATCTTTTTAACAGCGCACATAAGAAAAAAATTAAATAAGCACAAAAGTTTAAAACTTGCTAAATAAGTAATTTTTTATAAACTATTTATTTACTTTATTATTTAAAAGCTTTAAAACTATTTATATTATTTAGCTAAGCTTTTTGCAACTAAAGCAGTTATTAAAGGTTTAAATGCTTTAAGTATATACTTTTTATTATTTTAGTAGCATAACTTATTATAAGCTATAGTATAACTTATTATAAGTTATTAGCTTTAAAATATTATAATAGTATACATTATTATAGTTTTTAAAATCTGCTTAGTTAATAAGTTAGCTTATATACTAAGTAATCTTTTAACGGTTTACTTAATAAGTACTAGCTATATTATTATAACACTAGC